>PIJE02000919.1:171533-179033 GCA_002895965.2 Coryphaenoides rupestris | reverse complement strand
GTGTATGTGTGTGTGTGTGTGTGTGTGTGTGTGTGAGTGTGTGTGTGTGTGTTGTGTGTGTGTGTGTTGTTGTGTGTTGTGTGTGTGTGTGTGTGTTGTGTGTGTGTGTGTGTGCGTGTGTGTGTGACTGTGTATTGTGTGTCGTGTGTGTGTGTGTGTGTGTGTGTGTGTGTGTGTGTGTGTGTGTGTGTGTGTGTGTGTGTTGTGTGTGGGTGTGTTGTGAGTGTGTGTGTGTGTGTGTATGTGTTTTGTGTGTGTATGTGTGGTGTGTTCTGTTATACTCTTCATTGATTATTCAACTGTGCATCTGTGCATTTTGTGCACTGTGTGTGTGTGTGTGTGTGTGTACACCTGTGTGTGTCTCGGCGTTTGTGTGTATTTGGGTTTATTTTCCCGAGACCATCCATAGTTTGTGTGTGTGTGTGTGTGTGTACCATGTTTGCATTGTTTTTGCACCGCACCCTCTTGTCTCCTCGTGTTCCCGCCCCCCCCCACCACCTGCATGTTTCCACCAACCGTTCCTCCCACAGCGATGCTTATCTCCGTTCATCATCCCCGTCCTCGGAATCGGTCGCGACGTTATATCCCGAACCGCCGTGTCGTCGGGGACGGCGACGCTAACGAGCTACATTCCACAGAACGGCTCGGAATGCGATTTTCCCGCCGAAAAGTTTTTCAAAAGATCCCATAATCTATAACGGCGACGTCGTTAACTGATTTCCTGGCGTCATTCCTGGCGATGTGTCAGCAATTTCTCTCTCCTAGTATTCTCCTGTCAACGCTAAAACAATATCTGTTACAGAAATAAGCGTTCGCATTTTCCAACCGAAATATTCGTCTTGCATTTTAAACGCGCCGGCAGTCAATCTTCTCACCTTTTTTAAATTGATACTTAAAAAATGATCGTTGGATTAAAACTAATTTATTATCCCGCGCCTTCTCACGACGAAATAAAAAAGACCTTTCGATCGGAAACGTAATTCTGTGGCTGTGGTTAAGTTCAACCTCCACAACTTTTAGCCGTCGCCCGTACCCTTCATGCCAAAGTAACTGTCTTGCCCTCCACCCCATTCTCAACATTCTTGGGTTCCCAGTATTCCTGTGCCCGGGGCTTTTGCGTGGCGTCTACCAGAGCGAGCACCTCTTCGAGTCGGACCACCAGTCGGGCGCCTGGTGCAAGGACCCCCTGCAGGCCTCGGACAAGATCTACTACATGCCGTGGACGCCGTACCGCACCGACACGCTCACCGAGTACTCCTCCAAGGAGGACTTTGTGGCCGGGCGGCCCACCACCACCTACAAGCTGCCGCACCGCGTCGACGGCACGGGCTTCGTGGTGTACGACGGCGCGCTCTTCTTCAACAAGGAGCGCACGCGCAACATCGTCAAGTTCGACCTGCGCACGCGCATCAAGAGCGGCGAGGCCATCATCGCCAACGCCAACTACCACGACACCTCGCCGTACCGCTGGGGCGGCAAGTCGGACATCGACCTGGCGGTGGACGAGAACGGCCTGTGGGTGATCTACGCCACGGAGCAGAACAACGGCCGCATGGTGGTGAGCCAGCTGAACCCGTACACGCTGCGCGTCGAGGGCACCTGGGACACGGCGTACGACAAGCGCTCGGCGTCCAACGCCTTCATGGTGTGCGGCGTGCTCTACGTGGTCAAGTCGGTGTACGAGGACGACGACAACGAGGCCACGGGCAACAAGGTGGACTACGTGTACAACACGGAGCTGAGCCGCGACGGCTTCCTGGACGTGGCCTTCCCCAACTCCTACCAGTACATCGCCGCCGTGGACTACAACCCCCGCGACAACCTGCTCTACGTCTGGAACAACTACCACGTGGTCAAGTACTCGCTGGACTTTGGCGCCCTGGACAACAGGCTGGGTAAGTCGAATATTTATATATATTTGGTAAATGGTAATTGCATTTATATATCGCTTTTATATATCCAAAGTACTTCACAGTATTGCCTCACATTCACCCATTCATACACCGACGGCGGTGCCAACCATGCAAGGTAACAACCAACACGTCAGGAGCAGTTAGGGTTAGGTGGTGTCTTGCTCAGGGACACCTCGACACTTAGCTAGGAGGGGGAGGAGCCCGGGGATCGAACCAGCAACCTTCCTGTTGCCAGACAACCGCTCTTATACCTCCTGAGCTACTGCCGCCCCATATATCTATTTATTATATGGTTGTTTCACTTCCTGCATTCTGATTGGCTCCCGTGCGCGGTCCGGAGAACGCGTATCCAGACCAGCGGTCCGTACATTTCCGTTCGGGCCAGAAACTTTGACACCGTTGTTGTTTTTGCTGGCGAGAAAGTCACAAGATAAACTTTGAGAGTTGAGAAATTATTTCAGCACGCTCTTCCGTAACAATAACAGCACAGGAACTGATTGAACGGCTCTATAAAAAACAAAGCCGTATAAATACGACATAATATTAAGCGATATAATAAAACACCTATTAACCTCCCTCCCCCGCTCGGTCTGTCCAAAGAAACCTCAGCCTGATTTTTTTTTTTCCCTGATATTGTACAGACCTTGCGCTCGGTTCATAAGTAGTTATATACGTAAATATATGCGCTCGCAATGGATTGTTCCCGTTTAGCTGTCGTTTATCACACGTTCATCGTCAGTAGATACACACATTGACACACAGTACATTTTGACGGATGTAAGTTTGTCGCAAACCCACTCCTCCAAACGAGAGATTAGACATGAAGAAAATAAGAATGATAATAATAAATAATACACTTTATTTATGTAGCACTTTTCAATCCAAGTACTGTAATACACTTTTCAACACACGTAACAAAGTGCCTCACAACAGTCGGTACAAAACACACACACAAATGAAGACGATTACCCAATAAAAGCTTATTTCTTTCATAAAAATGTGTCTTAAAGGTCTGAGCTCCGTGGGTTGAGACAATAACAATCAGAAACTAATATTAGTTCTAATCATAATTAAACCTTGTACACATTTAAAAAAACTATGAAATATATATATTTTTTAATTATCCACGCTTACATTTCATATTTCCCGACTCAAATATAAGAGAAATCAGCCCAGAAGCTGTTCTACGCAACAGAGAGAGTCGGGGAAGCTCTCATGTTTTAACTTCAACCACAACCTGCTCACAAACTGGTGATTTAAAGAGATTTATGCTGTAAAATCCTACATGTAGTCCCTGAACGGATTAATTATTCTTACATACAGGACCTTTAAGAAGTTAAGAAGTTAGGAAGTTCCAAACTCTGAACCTTAGATCTGAGAGGAGTCCGCCACCCTTGCTGCGTAGTCTGTGTTGGACTCGATGTGTTTTTGCTCGATCCATCGAAGGTCAGAGAGTTTATTCTTTAGGCTTTTTCTTTTCTTTTTTTTTTTTTTAAAGCCCACCTGCTGGAGTGAACTGGGACTGTGTCCGCGTCTGAAGTACATTTAATATTCCACGCAGGCGCTTGTTTTTGTCCCACCGAATCGAGCGCCCTCATTCTCAACACCGCCGTTTCTATACCTTTTTATTCCCAGTGGTTCATTGCTCGAGTGTGTGTGTGTGTGTGTGTGTGTATGCGTTGTGTTGAATATGGGATGAGTTGAAGATAGGATGTTTGGTGGTGGGGGGTGGGGGGGGGGGGGGGGGGGTGTCAACGTAGGACTTTCAGCAAGTCGCGCAGAGTTCAGGACCGAGGGAAGGTTGTTGATTGCATGCGAGCGTGCAAAAAAATCCCCCGCAGGATTGCGAGACGCGGAGAGGTGTCGGCGAATCAAACGCGGCGTGAGTTTTAGCTAATTACTGCGCGGGGATAAAAATAGGTTCCGATTCCGATCTCGCCACCCCCCCCGCCGGTTTGCATTCGCGATGCCTATTACTGTTTGTTTCTAATTGTCTTTGGTTGTGTTTGTGCTGCGCTGCATATGAGGAGTGTATGTGGTTCTTGCTCTGTTGATGTTACTCATGGCAATGTGTGTGTGTGTGTGTGTGTGTGTGTGTGTGTGTGTGTGTGTGTGTGTGTGTGTGTGTGTGTGTGTGTGTGTGTGTGTGTGTGTGTGTGTGTGTGTGTGGCCGCTGGTGATAATTGCCTTTCTAATGCGCACCACCCCCCCCCCCATCTTCCTTTATTAATTAATCATTCAACAGGAAGAGAGGCTAGAAAAGTAAACAAGATGGCGACAGACAGGCGGGGCAGCCGCGCGCAAAGACGCCATTTCTGTGGCGGCGGAGGTGGCGAGCTCCACCGTTTCCCGCTGAACCTTTTAGCGTCGCCGCAGATCCGCGATGCACAACCGCAAAGCACAACGCACGCATCAACAGTCAACATGGCGACCGAAAAGACCTCGAAGGAGACATATTATACCACCAAGTGTGAGCGTGATTAGCTATTCCAAGTTTTCAAAAACCGGTTGGAATGGCCCCATTTGACATCACAAGTGGGAGTGTCCACCTAGATGTATACTGGATAGATCAGCCTACCCAGTGGACTGTAGCAACTGGAAGGCTGATCTATCCACCATACATCTGGGTGGACACTCCCATATATATGTATAATAGGAGTCCTTTAAAAGGAAGTGTCTTCCGTCAAAGGCGACCGAGCAACTCCAAGTCAACATTTCTTTTCTCCATTTTGTTTTTGCGTGTGTGTGTGTGTGAGGAGCTTGGCACTTCTTGCCAAGTTTGTACCCGGAGAAGTGCGGCTACACGGGCAATCGAGCACGAGTGATTCACCTGAGCTGCTCCACACGCGCAGCTGGGGCGCCAGCTCCTCCACCACCACCTCCGTCGCCACCAACACCACCACCACCTCCACCACCACCTCCTCTACCACCTCCACCATCACCACCACCTCCATCACCACCACCACCGCTACCAACTCCACCACCACCAACACCACCACCTCCACCATCGCCACCTCCACCACCACCACCTCCACCACCACCTCCATCTCCACCACCGCCACCACCCTGACACAACATGGAACATCGCGCTCGCCACACTGTGATGAAGGACCCCTGCTTACGGGGGCATGAAACTAAATGGGTTGGGGAATGCATGGCTGCGTGTGTGTGTGTGTGTGTGTGTGCGTGTGCGTGCGCGTGTGTGTGTGTGTGGGCATTCACGCGCAGCATAGAAGCCATCCGAAACATCATGTTTCGCTGATTAGCTGCCATTGTAATCAGGCTGTTGAGGGAGTGAGAGGCACTAGCTTAAGTGGAAAATCTGTTCTGCTCATTTTATCTTTGGCGCTTGTACTTCTGTTGAATGTATTTATATACCGTATATATATATATATATATATATATATATATATAGATTCACATATTGTATAAAGAAGAGGGTAAACAGTATTTTTGGCTGTCGTCGGCCGATTTAGACGCTGCAACCGTCTGAAACGTGCGTTTACGAAGACAGCTACCCCTCTGTATCTTGTCGAGTTAAAGGGGACATTTATCATTGCCTTTCTAATGCGCACCACCCCCCACCCCCATCTTCCTTTTAATTAATCATTCAACAGGAAGAGAGGCTAGTAAGGCTAGCTCAACTGTTTCCGTTAAACCTTTTAGCGCAGCCGCAGATCCGCGATTAAGAGTCAACATGGCGACCGACATTTATCATTATCACAGCGCACAAGATATCGTATTTTAGCCGAAGCGCAATTGGCACAGCCGTTGCCACTTGGGTGTTCCATTGGGCTGTACGTCAATACATGTTCAAAGTTCAAGTTGTATTTGTTGTTGCGGTCTCCCTCGATGCAAGCGATGTAAATTCTGAATGTAAATGGTAAATGGATCGCTTTACAGTTCACCCATTCATACACCGACGGCGGTGCCAACCATGCAAGGTAACAACCAACACGTCAGGAGCAGTTAGGGTTAGGTGGTGTCTTGCTCAGGGACACCTCCACATCAGCTGGAGAGGCGGGGGGGGGGGCCCCAGAAGGAAACACTCGTGTTACCATAACAGGGACTAGGAGCCCCCCCGACTCCTAACTCCAACTCCAACTCCAACTCCAAAGAACATGTGTCCGAGGTGAGCCGGTCTGAAGGGCTGAGGACTTAATGGAGCACATGTTTATGTCGGTCTCAGCCCTCGCTCCCGGTCTCCCTTTATAACCCCGGACCGTGTCCTCTGGAAGGGGCTGCAGTGCCAGAGGGCATGGCTGAGTAACCGGTGATCCCTGTCTGTACTGAACACCACCACCACCTCCACTCCGACACACACACACACACACACACAGACACACATACACAAATCCACCTCCATCCCCCCCCCCCACATCCCCACCCCACCACCACCTCTCTCTCTCTGGATCCACGAGGTGACAGGCGGTGAAAACACAGCCGATGTGAACATACAATCATCACCGGCACATGTTACAGTGAGATGGGACATTTCTGAAAGCCGAGAAGACTAATTGGATGTTTTGCTATCAATTAAAAGGACGTGTGGCAAACTCGGTGACGTACGACACAATTCAAACCGAAAATGACACGGACAATTCATTTAGTTAGTATCATATTAAATATATTACATCTGGGGGATTTCTGTGACTTGTTATGTACTCGTTTTTTTTCGCAGTTTCGAGTTTATTGCAACGTCGAATGAATGAGGACATGTGTGAACGGTATTTAATATAACACACACACACACACACACACACACACACACACACTAACGCAACATTAATGTCCAACGCTTTGTTCCGTTTCAGTAGAAATGATTCAATACAGTTGATATATAAATATTGTACAGTATGTGTATGTACGCTTCCATTCATTCCGTTGAAGTGCGGGCGTGTATTATATTACGATCGAAGGACGATATTACATTAAATAAAAAGAGGCTAATAACACGGTCGGACTAACAGGCTTTTTTTCCCCGAGCCATGTTGTAGATAATCAGCGGAATCCTTTCAGGTGCTCTCAACAAAACACGTGAGCCGAAAAGATGGCCGCTGATTGCCTTGAAGACGTCTGCGGGAGAACACTTGAGCTGATGAGGACTCGCTGTGTATTAAGAGATAAGATAAGAAGATAAGATAGCCATTAGTGGCGTTTCATCAGGAGTCTGCTCATCATTTATTTATGGGCTGGACACCATCTGCAGTGCGAGTGTATGATAGATGCTGCAGGTACCAAATATTACCCCCCCCCCCCCCCCCCCCCCCCCCCCACACACACACACACACACACTTTTTGTGTAGTTTTATCCGGTCTGATGGCTCTGCGTGTGTGTAAAGTATACGTCTGCGAGATCGGTTGCGGTAGATAAATGAACAGATCAGAATGCACAATATGCACCTTGTGGAATATTGTGCATGTTGTTGTTTTCCTGCTGCAGCAACAACAACAACAACAACAACAAGAAAAAGCAACGTGTAAATAAATAAATAAAGAAATAAGTAAGCAAATAAATATTTATAGAACAATCGAAGTGGGGGGTAGAACGAAACAGAGGGATAGAACACAAGACAATGTGTTCACC
>PIJE02000919.1:159033-164033 GCA_002895965.2 Coryphaenoides rupestris | reverse complement strand
AGTTGTTTAGTCTCACTTCTTTTCTTTCCGATCTACAGCTCCGGAGGTGATCGCCCCGCAATACTATGCGGGGCGATCCGATCAGGGACGCCCGACCTGCCCAAATTGATTAGCCTGTCGTAGACTTTACTTTCGTTTCTTTTTCTTTTATTTAGACTTTGTTGACCCTAAAGGGGCATAATATACATTCCCGTTATCCATTATAATTACACTTTGGTAAAAATACTAAAAGAAAATTTGCATCATTTTGTCGTGTCACGTCAATTAGAATTTGCCTCAGTCGTTTGCTGAGACTCCGCCCCCCCAAGCCATATATGGTGCTGCTCTGCTGCCGCGCTGTGAAAAGTGTGAAGGAACAGAACCTGCACATAGACCGTATCGCCGCAGGTACAGTGAGGCACACATTGTGGGGCTTGTTGTGGTCCTGTTTCTGTAACAGGCCTTGTACACGCAATGCATCATGGGATTTTTTTTCAAGAGTTGTGAGTCCTGGTAAAATGTTCAATCAACGTAAATACTAGGGCACTGGGAGCTGTGTTTTGCCACGACGCGCGTGAGAAACGCCGTGGCACTTTCCAACACAACAATATCCTCCTCCCCCATAATGAAAAATCATTTCACAACTAATTACGAAACAGTGACCCCCCCAAAAAAAAGCCATTACTTCCGACATAATAACCAACACCCCAACGCTCCTCCTATATGCTTAAAAAATGGCGGCTTTCTCTCGTTTAGTCGCTGTTGATCGTGGTCGGTTCGCAAACTGATCCACAGCCTCAGGACCCGCTTGTGTCATACATAAGTCATTAATTCCCGACGCAAAAAAAAGGATTTACGAATATCGCAGTTATCAACAATGCTGCCTTCACGCACCGTCGAGAAAAACATTGAGCGAGGCAAAAGCGGCGACAAAACGGAATTCAATTAAATAGTACGCCGTGGAAGCGTGAATTAGTGCATTCACGGGCCTCTTTTCTAAAGATGAAGGCTTGGCACTCGCGACGCGACCCTCGACCATGACCCCGTTGGGAGGCGCCACCGCCACGCTAACGCCTTTCCGAAAGCCACAGAGCTGCACAATTAAAATCACAGTCGTACATAAGCGCTTATTATTAAAGCCGGGGCCGCGTCGCGGGGATAATTAACAGCAAATTTTATTTTTTGCCGCCTGTTTTTTTTCTCTTCAGTTTGGGCAAAATGAGGAACACGTAACAACATTGTTGTGTGTGTGTGTGTGTGGGGGGGGGGGGGGGGTGGTGGGCTCTGATTGGTTGATTGATGAGGAAGTGTCTTGGAGGTGGGAGTGTGTATGTTTGTGCAATGTGTTTTGTGTGTGTGTGTGTGTGTGTGTGTGTGTGTGTGTGTGTGTGTGGTGTGTGGTGTGTGTGTGTGTGTGGTGTGTGTGTGTGTGTGTGTGTGTGTGTGGGAGGGGGGGGTGGTGGGCTCTGATTGGTTGATTGATGAGGAAGTGTCTTGGAGGTGGGAGTGTGTATGATTGTGCAATGTGTTTTGTGTGTGTGTGTGTGTGTACTTCGGTGGGAAGGCTGTTGAACACGTGACCACGGATTAATCTCTACACATTCGCCCATAGCACGCACGCCTGTGTGTGTGTGGATGTTTGGTGTGTGTGTGTGTGTGTGTGTACTCATGACGAGTGTGTGTGTGTGTTGGTTGGTTTCCACGGCGACCCCTCATGCCCGGCAGCTCAGGTAAATAGCACCATTAGCCGGGGACCCCCTGGCAGGGTGCGATCGCCGGATGCACCCGACAATCAGGAAGTCTGGTAATCCCGGCTTATCCCCTCCGCCCAGCCGGCACACGCGCACGGCGATCCCAACGCGGTGGACCACGTGCGCCCATCCACACACACACACACACACACACACGCACACGCACACGCACACACACATGTATGCATGCACGCATGCACACACAGAGCACCCCGAGCAGAAGGGGTCCTCGGGAGCTACATGGATGGCTCACGTATGTCCTCATCTCTGACCGTAGTCTCGAGTGTGTGTGTCAATAGTGTGTGTGTGTGTGTGTGTGTGTGTCAGTAGTGTGTGTGTGTTCAGGACTGTGTGTGTGTCAGGAGAGTGTGTGTGTGTATGTGTGTGTGCTGTTCACCATAATTACATCTCGTTCATCCAGAGGGAAACACCTCGTTGATGCACCTTCACAACCGCACAGTCCTGCTGATTCCTGATCCTGTTTATTCACTGTGTGCTCTTTCCCCCTCTTTTCTTCTTCTTCTTCTTCTTCTTCTTCTCCTTCTACGTCTTCTTCTCCTTCTTCTTCTTCTTCTCCTTCTTCTTCTTCTTCTTCTTCTTCTTCTGCCTTTTTCCAGAATCCTCCTCCTCGGTGATGGTGTTCATGGACTCCACCACCCGCACCACGCCCCGACCCCCGGCCCTCACCGTGATGCCCGGTGCAGCCGCCGGCACCACCACCACCGCCTCCGCCGCCGCCGCCGTGGGTGGGGGCACCTCGGCGCTGACCAGGGGAGGGGGCGGAGCCGGCGGCACCGCCAGGGCGCACGTCACCGCGATGACGCCGGCCAACCCCAGAGGCACCGTCACCACGGCGACCGCCACCACCAGCACCACCACCGCGGTGGGGGCGGGGGCGGCGCTGCCCTTCACGCCGGCGCAGGCGTTCGTGCCGGCGGGCGCCAGCCGATCGCCCGCCTCCTCCCGCCTGCCCGCCGTCCGGACGGAGCACTGCAGCCCCCTGGTGGCGGCGGACGTGTCGTGGCCGCGCACCGCCCAGGGCCTGGTGGCCAAGATGCCGTGGCCCCGGCCGGGGAGCATCGGTGAGCACAGAACCACGTTCACATTTAGAGCAGAAAGGATCCTAAACCTAAACTCCTCCCCCTCGCTGCGTTTCCTCCGCCGCATCGTCGCATTCCAGCCGCTGTGATTGACAGGCGAGATGGATTCCCCCGACCAATCAAGTTAGGGGAATCCAGACCACGTATTGTCACTTTGGACAAAATTGTCAAATGTCAAAAAATCATGAATAGCGCACATTTAAAAACAGCAAACATTGACCAAAGTGCTGCACAGAGAGATTAACACAGTAATCATCACATATAAAAACAGGCAGAAATAAGACGGTAT
Source organism: Coryphaenoides rupestris (assembly GCA_002895965.2). Lineage (NCBI taxonomy): Eukaryota > Metazoa > Chordata > Actinopteri > Gadiformes > Macrouridae > Coryphaenoides > Coryphaenoides rupestris. The sequence continues at coordinate 160,914 of PIJE02000919.1, read as the reverse complement.
AAGTGAATTCATAAATGCGTGAAATATCATAATGAAATCATTCACACAAACCGCATCAAACAAACAACAATAAAACACAAACAAATAAAAGGCGGTCAGGGATATCTTCACGATGGTTACTAATTAAGAGGCGAACAAGAACAGATGAGTCTTTAGCCGAGTTTTAAAAAAAATATCGATATCAAGGAGGGGGAAGATCTAATTGCTAGTGGCAAACGATTCCACAGTTTAGGGCCAACAGCTGAGAATGCTCGGTCACCTTTCGTTTTCTGAGTTAAATGTAAATGTAAATGTAAATGTAAATGGTTGAGATGCCCGTTCTCTCCCTCTCTCTCTCTGTCTCGCTCTCTCTCTTTCACTTCCTCATCAATCACACCACACCCACCACACCCCCACACACACACACACACACACACACACACACACCACACACACACACACACACACACACACACACACACACACACACACACACACACACAACAAAACACACACACAACACACTCCCACCTCCAAGACACTTCCTCATCAACAACACAACCCACACACCCCACACCCCTCACACACACACACACAACACACAATGTTGTTACGTGTTCCTCATTTTGCCCAAACTGAAGAGAAAAAAAACAGGCGGCAAAAAATTAAATTTGCTGTTAATTATCCCAACGACGCGGCCCCGGCTTTAATAATAAGCGCTTATGTACGACTGTGATTTTAATTGTGCAGCTCTGTGGCTTTGGAAAGGCGTTAGCGTGGCGGTGGCGCCTCCCAACGGGGTCATGGTCGAGGGTCGGGAGTGTGTATGTTTGTGCAATGTGTTTTGTGTGCGTGTGTGTGTGCGTGTGTGTGTACTTCGGTGGGAAGGCTGTGAGCACGGATTAATCTCTACACATTCGCCCGTAGCACGCACGCCTTTGTGTGTGTGCGTGTGTGTACTCATGACGAGTGTGTGTGTGTGTGTGTGTGTTGGTTGGTTTCCACGGCGACCCCTCATGCCCGGCAGCTCAGGTAAATAGCACCATTAGCCGGGGACCCCCTGGCAGGGTGCGATCGCCGGATGCACCCGACAATCAGGAAGTCTGGTAATCCCGGTTTATCCCCTCCGCCCAGCCGGCACACGCGCACGGCGATCCCAACGCGGTGGACCACGTGCGCCCATCCCACACACAACATACACAACACACACACACGCACACACACACACACACACACACACACACATGTATGCACGCACGCATGCACACACAGAGCACCCCGAGCAGAAGGGGTCCTCAGGAGCTACATGGATGGCTCACGTATGTCCTCATCTCTGACCGTAGTCTCGAGTGTGTGTGTCAATAGTGTGAGTGTGTGTGTGTGTGTGTGTGTGTGTGTGTGTCAGTAGTGTGTGTGTGTTCAGGACTGTGTGTGTTGTCAGGAGAGTGTGTGTGTATGTGTGTGTGCTGTTCCCCATAATTACATTCTCGTTCATCCAGAGGGAAACACCTCGTTGATGCACCTTCACAACCGCACAGTCCTGCTGATTCCTGATCCTGTTTATTCACTGTGTGCTCTTTCCCCCTCTTTTCTTCTTTCCTTCTTCTTCTTCTCCTTCTTCTCCTTCTTCTTCTCTTCTTCTCCTTCTCCTTCTTCTTCTCCTTCTACGTCTTCTTCTCCTTCTCCTTCTTCTTCTCCTTCTAACATCTCTCCTTTTCCTCTTCTTCTTCTTCTCCTTCTCCTTTTCTTCTCCTTCTCTTCTTCTTCTTCTTCTTCTTCTGCCTTTTTCCAGAATCCTCCTCCTCGGTGATGGTGTTCATGGACTCCACCACCCGCACCACGCCCCGACCCCCGGCCCTCACCGTGATGCCCGGTGCAGCCGGCCCGGCACCACCACCACCG
>PIJE02000919.1:119033-154033 GCA_002895965.2 Coryphaenoides rupestris | reverse complement strand
AACAAAAATCTGGATCTTTCCGTCTTTCCGTAAATGCGACTACGACGATTAAAAAAGCGCGACAACAAAAATCTGGATCTTTCCGTCTTTCCGTAACAACATTGGTCTGTTTTGAGGCGATGGCCTCTCTGTGGTCGACATTGTGGTACTTTTGGACTTGAATAGTCGTAGTAGTTCCTGATATTCACTCACGAGTAAAACGTAACCGTTCCACCGGCCTCGAGTAGAACGGTAAGCGCCTGTAGCGACATTTTCTTCATCGTGAATGTTGTTTTTGTTGTTGTCAACGCTGGCATCTACATGCCCCCCCCCCCCAACCTCTTCTTCTTCTTCGTCGTGATTGGTCAGCCGATAAAAAAAAAACTGGCAAAAGCGTCATATGCACATTTCTCAAAAAGTGAAGCTAATCTCAAATTTTGAAAGCGCTCCGCTCAGCCAAAAATACAAACCACATCGCCCAGCGCTTTTTTTTTTTTACAGTGGCTGGCTTTTGGTCATTTCCCATCGGGTTTAATATTTAAAAGCTGGTGCATATATAGGCCTATATATCTTTTCTTTTTTTTGTCATGGTGTGAATATGGCTGTCCCCGCACAACATCAACAGCAAATATATCATCTTCTGAAATCTGTAATGTTCAGAGTGACACATTTTATATTTGGAATGCGGAATCGCGTTTCCGTGACGCAAACACGCACGTCATTCAGTGTCATTCACAAGAGACTCAGCGTGTCCGGCTCAAATTGTCCCGATAGGTCTCCAGGTCAAACTCCGGGTCGTCTCTTTGCACGGAACTCACCGGAAACCCTAACCGCCGTCGACTGAGCCGGCGTCAAGTAACATCCCGAGTGCGATCCCCGGTTTCACGGACTCGGAGATTAGAAGAAAGAAAAAACCCCGAAAGTGTTCAATTCCAGTCGAGGATGGCAACTGAATCACGTTTGATTCTCTATATCTTTTTTTGGTTCGTCCCTATCTAGGCTACGAATAAAATAAGGAAAAATGATCGGTGTGTTCCGTTGCCGGGCTATAGCTAAAAGAAGTGGTGTCGGTGGCGATGGTGTGTGTGTGTGTGTGTGTGTGTGTGGTGTGTGTGTGTGTGCGTGTGTGGTGTGTGTGCGTTGAAACGGGAACAGAGAGAGAGTGTGTAAAGTGACGATTGTCACAGTGAGTAAGTAAACATGCTTGCTTTGGCCCGGAGGGATTGCATTAACTGGAGCACAGTTCTCTTGCACATGCTCCCTCGATCCTGACCCTTGACAAGCACACACACACACACACACGCACACAGCACGCACACACACAGCACACACACACACACACACACACACACACAGGGCTCTACCACAGGTTATAAATCAGGGGTCTATAGCTGAGACATTGCGTCATGACTTAAATTGAATTCCAGGGCTGGTGTGAAGCCCCATTATATTGTCCCCGTCCCACGTGTCCTGTTTTCTTCCATTCTTTCTTTTTCATTATTTCTTCTTCGCCCTTTATTTATTTTGTACTTGTTCTCTCTCTCCTCTCTCATTGTCTTTCTCATTCTTGTTCCCCCCCCCCCTCTCTCTCTCTCTCTCTCTCTCTCTCTCTCTCTCTCTCTCTCTCCAGGAGTGGCCCTGTACCTGTGCATGGGTCCGGAGGGCTACTGGGACCCCCAGGGGCCAGACCTCAGCAACTGCACCTCCCCCTGGGTCAACATCATCAGCCAGAAGGTATGCGCACACACACACACACGCACGCACGCACGCACGCACGCACGCACGCACGCACGCACGCACGCACGCACGCACGCACGCACGCACCACGCAACGCACACACACACACACACCACCAACACCTCTCCACTCAGCTCTTTGCCGAGCCTCACTTTCACACTCGCTCGGGTCCCTCATTTAAAACGACTCGACGAACACACACAAACGGTGCCTTCGCTTTTTGCATTTGTTCAAACACAAAAAATCTATTTAAATGTGTTTATTGTCATCGGGACATTCTCACTTTGTCATGTTTCACTAATTATGTCAATTGCATCTACATTCTCACCTTTACGGGAACGTTGTTACAGTACTCCACTGGAGAGTACATTTAAAAGACAAAGAAAGGTGAAAAAATGTATATTCAGCTTTTATTTAACCAGGCTGTGACTTATTGAAATTGAACATCTCCTTTCAAAAGAGAGACCTGCAGTCATATCGGTGAGCGGTGGTTTGTGTTTTATCATCCGGTCCCGCGACGCAGCGCTCCAGTGTTTTTATAGTCTGAGAAGCATTTTTAAAACAACTGCCTTTCCAAATGTCGCTTTCATTCTCCGGGCCCCCGGAGCCTAATTGGTCAGTTTAGGCTATTGATTAGTTGGAGGCAGGGGACAACCCCTCGCTTTTAAAAAGCAACAGAAAAAAACCCGCAGGTGCCGGGTGTGTTAAGAACCCACACGACAACACAAAGCTGCAGGCGCCATGCAGACTATTTAAAAATGTCAAAGAAACAAAATAAAACGGCTTCAGACCTCCTGGTTGGGCCATTAGTAATATTAAACGGGACGGCGTGCGGTTTTAGCACGCTGAAGATTCCCGCTCTCGTAGAAAACAAGTCGCAGAGGTCCTACAGCGGTGCGATGCAACGTGGTACGTGTCTCCCGTAACGAGACGGCGTCCCGGGGAAAAAACGCTTTGAGACGGAAAAAGTCCGGAAACAAAACGCTTTGAGACGGAAAAGTCGAAAAAAACGCGAGCAACCGCTGTTCATGAAAGTTCACCGCCAGCAGCAGCCGCCGCTCGGCCTATTTGCTAAACGCAGGCTAGCAGAGTGGACGTCTGGGCGGGGGAGAGAGGGAGGGCAGAGAGAGAGAGGAGAGGGAGGAGAGAGAGGGAGAGGAGGGGTATTAATGTGTCAGGTGCAATTTTCCAAAGCACAACGCCACTTGAGGACCCGCCGGCCATAAAAGAACCAGAGTGTGGGACGCTCGCTCTCTCGCCGGAGCGCCATTAGCGCTAAACTTCACTTTGTAGCCGATCGCCGCCTACACCTCCGCCTTCCTCCGCCTTCCTCCGCCTGCGCCTCCCTCCCCTCCCCTCCTGTCGGATCGCTTTATTGTTCCACGCTCCTCGGGTGGACGCTACGGCGTTAGCGTGGCCGTTGGCGCGACTGCGATAAAGTTCATTACTGTAATAGTCTCCCCCCCCCCCCACCCCCCGCCCCGGACTGACTATTGGCTCACGCAGCGTTTTATTTACGTCAGGGACGGAGGGAGGGAAAGGGAGAGAGAATGGGGAATCGAGGGACAGAGAGAAAGGGGGAGAAAAGGGGAGATGGTGGGAGAGAGAGGGATAGATATGGATAGAGCGAGTGAGAGAGAGAGAGAGAGAGAGAGAGAGAGCGAGAGAGAGAGAGAGAGAGAGAGAAAGAGCGAGAGAGATAGAGTGGACGAGGTGTCCCACAGACACGTTCGGCCGCAGACTTCCATCAGATCGGTGTAATTGTCCGTGAATAATAAACAACGGAGGCAATCGTGGCGAGTGGCTCGGGCCAATCAAGCGACCCCGCCGCACTCGGTGACGTCACCGCCGGGTCTCTTCTTACCGTCATCCAGCGCTGGACTGAAACTGAAAACGGGGCCGTCTCCCCCCTGGTTAGTATAGCGCCGGGATGCTTAGTTAGCCGGATGCTAACTAGCAACTAGATGCTAGTTGGCTCGAGAGAGAAACCTCCGGAATACATGTATAACCCCACGGTGACGCCGCCTACCGTCCGGTTGGTTGATTCGCCGTCTTAATCACTGGTTTTTATTCCCATTTTTATCCTTTACTTTTTATGTTTTTATTGACTTGTATTTATTGACTATTGAATTTTTTTGTCCTGCAAAATTGTATTCATTGTTGTCAATTCCTGTTTTCAACTTTTTCGCATCCGCCGCTGTTTGACCTTGCTTTGTGAAGGACTTGTGTTGTATGAAAGGTGCCGTATAAATAAAGTTGATGTGTTTTGATTTGACTTATGAATGATGGAACGAACGGCCGGCGCGCCACATCGCCGCAAAACTTCAAACCCCCCGAAATAATAAACTCGGAACGTGTTCATATTTATACGTCTGTTGGAGGGAGAAGGAGAGAGAGAGAGAGAGAGAGAGAGAGAGAGAGAGAGAGAGAGAGAGAGAGGAGAGAGAGAGAGAGAGAGAGAGAGAGAGAGAGAGAGAGAGAGAGAGAGAGAGAGAGAGAGAGAGAGGAAAAAGAATCAATGCGAGGACATTTGCAATGCAGCCATTTTGAGCGGAACATTGTCTGTGTTGCTTTGAAGTAATAGCCTGATAGCCGACACGCATTTTCCGCGGGCGGCCCAGACACATCGCTTTTGAGGCCGTGTGGAAATGGGGGGGGAATATGAAAGAAATGGAGACGATTTGAGCTCGATAAGAAGGCTGTGTGTCTGTGTGTGTGTGTGTGTGTGTGTGTGTGTGTGTGTGTGTGTGTGTGTGTGTGTGTGTGTGTGTGTGTGAGAGGGAGAGAGAGAGAGAGAGAGAGAGAGAGAGAGAGTCCTGAAGACGGTGGAAAGCTCACGCAAAGCGATAAAGAAATGTGCCTTTAAGGGGATGCGGGCGTCGAAGGGAACGTCGCTATAAGGAATGCCAGACACGTCGGGCGGGGGAGGGAAGGGCAGAGGAGCAAATTAAGGGTTTATTTACCCGAATAAAGAACCTGTCGCGAAGGAAGGGGAATGAGGTAAACAGTGCGGGGCAGGGGAGCGCACACATGCCAACGCCACAGAGCTGTATATCAACAGCTCTCTGCTCGCCGAGGTTAACAAACACACCGCAAAGACAAACGGTAACCAACAACACACACACACACACACACAAAACAACACCATGAGGGAAGGTTTGTTCCATGGAAAATGGAAAAAGGGGGGGGCGTTGCAAACACTGCTGTTTATATCCTAACTCGTACACACGTCACGTTATTTTGGATTTATCTGCTTTATATTGATAATGATTGGGATCCGGAATGTTCCACGAAACGCTTTTTTGCATTTGGAGCCGGCGCATTGTAACGCGAGACGAGGCGTTGGGGGGGAAAAACCCCTGTAAATAAGCGGCGAGTTGGTATCTCCCGTGTATCAGTATAAATAAATGGCATGCCTTGTTCGGGGCCCGCAGCCATTTGTCAGGCGGCCTCGCTGTGAGGTAAGGGCAATAGAGTGGAAAGTAGATCATGGTGTTCATTTACAATAGAAATTTGGTTTAATGTTTGAAAGGCGGCCGTGAATATAAATTAGCTGGGGAACGTCTCATCAAAGGCTACCTCGCTGTTTACCGGCACAGGGGGGGTTAACCCGAGCAATTATGAACGTGTCCCGTTAACCCAGCAATTATGAGTCCTTGAAACTTGTTCTGTTCAAATCATCACGATGACGTCAAGTGGTATCTACAGTATTGTTGTTTCACTCTCTGTGGACAAACGTAGTGCTGAATGTGAACATACAGTACATATGTTATATATTTGAGATTCGCCAAGTGAGTGTACGGTCCAGTATATATATATATATATATATACTTCAAAATCATCACAAACAAGGCAGCATCTGCCGCGCTTGACACACACACACACACACACACCACACGCACAGCACACACACACACACACACACAGTCACACACACAGTCACACACACACACGCACTCACACTCACGCACACCCATTTCCTCGCAAATCCGTAAATAGCATGTCATCAGTTCCATAATGGCCGTCGAGGGAAATGTTTGCAATGGGTTGATTTCATAATTGCCTCTGGATCAGTATTGGCCACTGTTTGCTCTTGGCCAAAGGATGGCGCTTGCACACGATAATTGCACATAATGCCTCCTCCCCCCCCCCCCCCCCCCCCCCGCCTCCCCCCCGGTCAACAGAGGGAGTGTGCAGCGGCCAAGTAGCACTGTGTCTTAGAGAACCCCGTCGGTGGCATCGGGGTGTTTTATATGGAGCCGTGCGCGTCAGGCTTTTTTGGAACAGAACCACCGCATTCACACCGCAGCAGCAGCAGCAGCAGGTGGAGCGCAGGCGGAGCTCATAACATTAGTGATGGGTCCGGCGTTATGGAGGTCTGGCGGTGCACCAGTCCAGACACAGCTAGTCCAGTCGATGTACCATGCTGGTGGCGCTGGGACAAATATCAATGGTTAAAACGACAGGAAGAGGAAGTTACTTCTCCCTGCTATGCTGACGATCTGTGAAAAGGGTCGAATTGTTGGTGAGGGGTAACCACAAACATAATAAAACATAATATATATATATATATATTATATGATGTAAATCAGAATCAGAAACAGCTTTATTGCCTTCGGTTTTTGCAAACAAGGATTGTGCTTTTGTGCAATTGGTGCATAACATTGAATATTAAACAGAGTAACAACATAGAAATGCTGAATATAATGCAAACGATTAAAAAATGTATATACAAAATATATACAAAATAATCAAGAAGCAATAAAATGAAGAATATAATGCAATGAAATGCCATGCCATGGTTTTGATTTTGGTTTCGGTTTCTAAAATGGCGCCAGTTCCCGCTCATCACTCTCCTCTCCGCCCTCCCTCCGCCCGTCCGTTCAGATCAAGGCCGGGGAGACGGCGGCGGCCATCGCCCGCGAGCTGGCGGAGCAGACCAAGAGCGGCCTGCAGGCGGGGGACGTCACGTCCACGGTGCGCGCCATGGTGCAGCTGGTGGACCTGCTGGACGTGCAGCTGCGCAACCTGACGCCCGGCGGCAAGGACAGCGCCGCCCGCAGCCTCAACAAGGTACTGCGCTCGGGGGGGGGGGAAAAAAAGTCGGACGACGACGATGGCGACGATGAGGTTGACGACAACGGTGGTTTTGTTCGACGCAGCGACGCCAGACCCGGAGGTGTTGTGTCGGTCGCTCCCGCCGCGCGCTTCTGTGTGCTTCTGACAGGTGATCTGACGGTAGCTGACAGCCAGGCTAAACATAACATGGACAAAGGAGGAATAGGGAATAGACACACAATCTATTATTATTATTAAATATTAATAGTACTTTATTCCACTCAAGATGACACTAATGCAATTACTCCGTACAAACAAAAAATACAAAAATACACAATGTGTCTACAGAGCACCCCAAACATACGTGGAAATGGAGGACGCCGGCCCCCCGGGTTAATACGTTGGACTGGGGGCGGGGGAGCGGCTAGAATGGGAACACCTGGTCCCCCTGCCCGCACCGATGACTTTTTATTTGGTTTTCGTTTCACTTTCATTTCAGCGCCGGTGGAAGACCCAGCTGTCCCCCCATTGAGATTTTTTTAGTCGCAGAAGCAGCAGCAGCAGCAACAGCAAAGCTCGGGGGGGGGGGAGAGGAAGAGAGGAGGAGGGAGGAGGGAGAGAGAGAGGGGGGGAGGAGGAGAGGAGGGGGGGGAGGGAGAGGAGGAGAGAGGGAGGGGAGGGAGGAGGAGAGAGGAGAGGGAGAGGAGGGAGGGAGGGGAGAGGGAGGGAGAGAGAGAGGAGGGGGGGAGGGCTATTTACCAGCGGAGACACACATTTCGCGCTGACGAGCAACTTGAGTTTATAATGCCACTCGAAAAAATCTCAATCAAATAAAACCGAGAGAGAGAGAGAAGAGAGAGGAGGAAAGAGAGAGAAGGAGAAAGAGAGAAGGAGAGAGAGGGAGAGAAGGGAGAAGGGAGGAGAGAGAGAGAGAAGGGAGAGAGGGAGGAGAGGGAGAGAGGAGGAGAGAGAGAGAGAGAGAGAGGGAGAGGAGAGAGAGGAGGAGAGAGAGAGGAGAGAGAGAGAGAGAGAGAGAGAGAGAGAGGAGGAGAGAGAGAGAGAGAGAGAGAGAGAGAGAGAGAGAGAGAGAGAGAGAGAGAGAGAGAGAGAGAGAGAGAGAGAGAGAGAGAGAGAGAGAGAGAGAGAGACGACTTCACTCCCGCCACTTCCTGGCCATGTTGATGACGATGGTGGTGGCGATGATGATGATCAAGGCGTAATGAGCAAGATCTGGCGCAATTTTGCTTTGATTAACATAAATGATGAGGTCACGGCTTCTCCCTTTCAGCAAGACGGTCGCTCTCCCGTTCTCCGGAGCTCTCTGATGTTCCCCCGATGGGACGGATAGACAGACAGACAGACAGATAGAGAGATACGGAAGAAGTGGCCCCTGGTGGAGTGTTGAGGGATTACAGGAGACAATGAATGAATGAATGAATGAAACGGCGTCGAGATGAACCACGTAGATTTCTATTCTATGATGTTCGTTCCCCTTTCTATCCCCCAAAAAAAGAGCCGCCTGAGCTGAGTTTACCTACCGAGGGGTTCAATCGCTCGGACACAATCTGCAACAGAGCTCAGCGAATTACAGATTCCTTTGACAGCGACGCTCGCCCCGGCAGACAAAGAAGGGGGGGGGGGGGGGCGGGGTCGGCGGGGAATTGAATTGGCAAACGGGCGAGATCAGTGCTTCTCGCTTCTCACGATCAAAGTACCGACCGACCGACCGCCGCCGCCGCCAACGAGGCAACTCAGCGGGGATGTGTGTGTGTGTGTGTGTGTGTGTGTGGACCGCGATCTCTCGTTCGTTAAGGCGAAGTTGTGTGGGGGGGGGGGGTGTGGGGGGGGGGTTTGGGGGGGTGGGGGTGGGTGGGGGTGCGTTCTCCTCTCTCCGCGGGGCCACTTTTTTCGTATCCGAGTCTCAGCTGCCGTGAGAGCTGAGACTCGTGTGACCTACTTGTTAAAGGTACATCTGTTTCGCTTTGTTTGTTCTCGTTTTTATTTCTCCGCCTCTTAATTTGATGACGCAACTTTAAAAAAAAAAAAAAGGCGTCCGCTTTGTCTTCCGTCCTCCCTCTCTCGTCGGGGGGGGGGGGGGGGGGGGAGGAAGAGGGGGTGGTTGGTGGTGCGGGGCGGGGCGGGGGGATAGTTAGCTAGCTAAGTTCACCTTGAAACATCACTTAAGAAGCGAGCGGCGACGTCTCCCAGGTCGAACCCCGCGCGACCGACAACACACCGCTCCGGCTGCCTGCTAATTAGCCCGAAAAACGACTTTACTCTCCGCCCAGAGAGATGGTGGGGGGGGGGGGGGGTGGGGGGGGGGTAATTAATGAAGGGACCGCTTCTTTACATCGTTATGTCAATTGTACGACGCGGAGGCCGTGTCGGGTTGTGTCGGGTCGTGTCGTGCGGCCCTTTAGGTCATTAGTTGTTGTTTGTTTTAAAGGTGACGCCGTTTGTTTTAGCAAATGACCTTTTTTTTTTCCCTGTTATTTTATTTCTTTATTTGACTCTAACGCTGTACTCTGTTTTGGATTCGCAGCTGCAGAAAAGGGAGCGGTCGTGCCGGCTTTATGTACAGGTACTGAGACTTTTGACTTTTGAAGTTCAAGACTCTTGAACTTGCGTACCTCCATCCGTCGTGCCGAACTTACCCCCATCCGTGTTGTCCATTCCATTCCATATCCCATTGATCTATGCATTGCATTGACTGTATGAGTCATTTGGTCCGACCGTCTCTTGCTTGCATGCAGTTTGTTGTGGTTATGTGGTGATGTGGTCCCGCCTTCCTCCCTACTCTCCCAATGTGCTTTAGTCATTTCTGTCCTTCACCTTATCAACATTGCTATGCCCAATATATATATATATATCTATATATATATATATGTGTATACTGTATATATAGTGATATGTGGATGACTTTGACTGCATGTATCGGCTGTCCCGCGTCCTGTAGAGATACAGAGCGTTTCATGGAGGTCGAGTGGTACTGGTGCTGTACTGCTTTTGGTCAGTGGTGAGAAGTAACGAAGTACGTTTACTCGAGTGCTGTACATAAGTACAAATCCGAGGTATACGTACTTCTACGTGTATTTTTATTTTCTGCCGCTGCTGCCTCTACACCACGACATCTCAGAGGCAAATAATAATAATAATGTACGACTCCATCACATTTGTCTGACAGCTTTAGCTACAATATACTTTGCAGATTAAAATGAACACTACAGAATATAATCAGAAAATACATTATACAATTTTATCAATAAGGCTTTATTGGTCCCCACGGGGGAATTCACAAGCTGCAGTATGTAAAGTAATATATAAAATATAACAGAATTAAATTAGCTTCACCTTTCGCAAGCTGAAACATAAAGCGATGAGCAAAACATTAATGCATCAACGGGCCACTCTGCATAATTAGTACTTTTACTGGAATGAGTAATTTTTACTTACCATCGGAATCTCCGTTGTTTGACAGTGGGAGTGTCGTCCACCCGGATGTGTGCTGGATAGATCGGCCTACAGTCCACTGGGTAGACTGGCAGGCTGATCTATCCAGCGTACTTCCAGGTGGACACTCCCACTCGTGACGTCAAAAAACCGGAGATTCTTAAACCGCTTGGACGTGCTGCTAATCACGCTCACGCCCGGTGGTATCATAGGACTCCTTTAAAAGGAACAAGACGTGAGCGCTTCTTGCACCGCTGCCTTCGGTCGGCGCGGTGTTTCGTTTTTAATGAAGACATCTTCGGCGCGGGGGGGGGCTCACCCCAGCACCTGCGCTGTCTTTAGGGGGCCACCCGGGGGGGGGACCCTGATCTCCCGCTCGGGTTCGCCTCAAAATGTAATTATGAAGCGGCCGGACCCCAAAGAAACTAACCCTAACTCACCGGCTTTTCAAGTAAGAAAAAGAAGAAAACGGTTAATAAATAGACTCCCTCTTGGTGTTTCATCACGACGCATACAGTACATCATTGTTACTTTTTCTTTGCCGGGTGATATATATTTCTCGCCAGAGCTGCATTTAATCAACGACGCTAACAAGGGTGGGCTAAAGTCGCTAAAGTTGCGTCTCGGAGACCGTCGAGATCGTCGAGTGTCGTTTATTAGCTTGCGTTGACAATAACGTCGGAATAAAAAAACGCCGCTGTACTCGAAGCGATCCGCTTTATCCGCCGTAATCATCCACAGAGTCTTGACCACGGCGTGCAGTGTGGTAGTTCAGGGGATGACGACGACGACGGCGGTGATGTGATGGCGCGTAATTAGCGCCGCTCACTCACACACACACACACACACCACACCGCATCGTTTCTAATTAAACACACGCACACACACACACACACACACAGGCGGACGGCGCTAACCAATATTTACCTTCCCCCGCCGGTGCTCCAATTTGGCGTTGGCGTCGGCGTTAGTGTTAGCGCTTCCCCCGCTGTTTCCACCACGACGAGGTGCGTACAAGAACTGATTTCTTCGTCACTCAGTTCAGCTGGAACCCGTAGAGTGCGGCTTCAGAACTTCCTCATCGGCTACCGAGGGATTTATTTCCACACATACATGCAGGATATATTTATACATTGATATGTAGACGACGTAATTGAAAACACGTTTGGAGCGCCCCCCAACCCCCGAGGGTTGTCATCGTCTCGCTGTCAGCGCAGACTCCCGTCTACCGCTTGAAGCCCCCACTACTCCCCCTTCCACCCCCCCCTCTCCCTCCCATTGTTTCAGACGCAGATGGCGTCGCCCGGAAAAGCCGCCATCGGCGCCGTCACTCGGTGGATGTTTCGGCCCATTGTGGCGAAAGAACACGGCGCCGTGTTTCGATTGTTCCCGAGAAAAAAGTCCTCAGAGGCATGACGGAATGCCACGTATAAGAAAGGGAAAATAAAAATAAATACAAATGTCCGTCTCTCACCCTGGGATGATGAAAGAGCAGATTGTCCTTGGGAGGTACGTTCATCCGATGTACGGTGGAGATGGAGATGAAAGGGGTGGGCGGGGGGTGGCGGAGATGAGCTCATTTGAGGTGTGTGTGTGTGTGTGTGTGTGTGTGTGTGTGTGTGTGTGTGTGTGTGTGTGTGTGTGTGTATATATATATATATATATATATATTGCTGCATATAAAGTGAATCATTCATTCATTTCAAATGCAGAATGCTTCCAGCTGAGCGTGAACGTGTGTTGCTGCTGCTGTGTGTCGCAGCTCCCAGCTCTCGGCTCTCAGTTCTCTCTTCCCATTGGCGGGTTAATGGCTTCCAACAAAAGTACGCTGTTGTGCAAACATTTGTCCTCCCCTCCCCTCTCTCTCTCTCTCTCTCTCTCTCTCTCTCTCTCTCTCTCTCTGCCTCTCTCGGACAAATGAGGAGGCAATGATCACCGGGCGCCAGACATGGGAGGGAGGGAGGGACGGAGGGAGGCCTACAGCTACAACGACTCCCTTCGATTAGGGAAATTGGGCAATGCTTTTCCCCCGGCCGACTCGGGGGTGGTCGACTTAAATGGGATTAGTGGAGAGGAATAGAAAAGCCAATAGGAGAATCACCTGTTTCTTAGCGGTCTCGTGCTCCTCGACTCTCTCTCTCTCTCTCTCTCTCTCTCTCTCTCTCTCTCTCTCTCTCTCTCTCTCTCTCTCTCTCTCTCTCTCTCTCTCTCTCTGTCTCCCTCTCGGTCTGAGAAATCGTTGAGGCCGGGCTTTCGGGAAGGAGAAAAAAAAAATGGCCACGGAGGATTTCACACTGGTCCCTCGAAGGGCAAGAAAATCCAGTCTCTCTCTTTCTCTGTCTCTGCCTCTCTCTCTCTCTCTCTCTCTCTCTCTCTCTCTCTCTCTCTCTGTCTCTCTCTCTCTCTCTCTGTCTCTCTGAAAGGCAGGTTGATGCAGTGGTTAGGCTGTTCCAGGAGCACCGGGTTCGATTCCCCCGGGCGTCCGCAGCCTTCCTGTACCCGTCATAGAGCGAGATATCCTAACCCCGTTACCTGCTCCTCAATCACATGTGTCTGAAAGTCGCCTTGGATGAAAGTCAATGGGGGGGGGGGGGCAGGTTTAGAGCTAGCTATGTCTGTGTGTCCCCAGAGCGGCGACAGAGGCTTGTGTTGGGGTGTGTGTGTGTGTGTGTGTGTGTGTGTGTGTGTGTGGTGAAGCCTTCTCGTTAGCTCCGGCGGTAAATTGGCAGTTTGTAGGGACGGAGCAGGTGGCTGCTCCGCATAATGGAGATGAGGAGGAAGAAAGAGCCTTTAGGACGGAGGGCGTCCATCTTGTTGACGTTGCAGAGAGACAGAGAGAGTCAGACAAGAGAGAGAGAGAGAGAGACAGAGAGAGAGAGAGTGACGAGAGAATGCAAAAAAAGTATTTCAAACTTTTCATACGGTAAAGTAATCACGGAACTTGGACGGTTTTCCGCTGCGTTGCCGTCACAAGGCAAACGGCCCACGGTGAGAGGATTTTACTTGCGCCTCGTGGGGCTATAAAAGGCCGATAACAGCTAGCTCGCCGTCCTCTGTCCGTGTCCCCCAACGGAAATAAATGTACTTCCCCTGGTATCAGAGACTATAAAGGGGCCGCTGACCTTTGGGTTTTTAACAGCCACTGTCAAAATGGCCGCCCTGTCTTATGTGCCTGTGGTATTTGTTCGTTGTTTTAACTAAATTTCCCCGACGTAGACATGAGTTTTAACTTTGAGCGCATCGCTAAGTCAAGCTATGGTTGCAGTTTTGTCCGCGCCCCCTCAATGAGAATATGTCTTCTCATTCCGGCACTTGTTTGGCGTTCTATTCCCTGACGTCGGGACCTTTTTGGACCCGAGATATTGCCGAAGCCGTGTCCGGTCAAATGGACGAGCGGATGACCTCGGATAAGCTTAACATGGCCGCCGCTGTGTACCAGATAAAGAGGGCTTTGCGGGTCAGGACAGAAAAGACGTTGTTGTGTTCTCCCCCGATGGTGGCGAACTTGTTGAAAGATTTTGAAAGAGATTTTGAAAGGGGGCAGTGGTGCGTCCATAATCTTTTTGTCTCGTCGGAAAAAAACCCGCTCTCAACTCATGGTAGCTGTAGCGTTACAATCTCTCCTCTAATTGTCATGACGATGTTTTTGTGTTTTTTTTTATCCAATTGATCCACAGCCAACTTTCAATTTAGTTTTCACCCGCAACATCAACAACTTTTAATCAACGCAAGAGAAAAAAATCCACGCTTGGTAGATATCTCCTGTACATGTCACCCTGAGAACTTGGAATTGATGTAATTTTTTGCAACTTTTGCCATATGTCCTCCTCGAGCAATTATGAGATTTATTTTTGCTCAAGTGACAGAAGTAACAGTAACTCTGTGTACTAGACTGTGAATATATATACACCGTACATCTTGGCTTTTGACAAAGTGCTGATGTGTTAATGTGAACGAAGATACTGCCTCGCATTGATTTAGGCGAGGCTAGTCTCTCCATTTATCTATGCGAGCATCCCACTTGCAGTGAGTAGAACGAGTGAGTGAGAGACAGAGACACAGAGAGAGAGAGAGAGAGAGAGAGAGAGAGAGCGTGCGTTCTCTCGTGTATGTGTGAATTTTGAATTTCGAATTGAATTTCCTATGCGTTCCATGGACACATGCTGTACATTCATAAACTCACATTAATAGTAACGCACGTACGTCAACACATGGACACACACGGAGACGTTCTACTACACAGATCCACGGAAATGGAAAAAGTGTGCGTCTTGAATCGTGGGCGTAACAAATGTGAGCTTTGTTCTCGTTCGACTTACTTAGTGCTCAGTGGTCTCTGGGGGGGGGTCTAACAATCGTGTATATATATATATTTATATATATATATACATGGAGCTTTAACACAGACACTGCCGCCGGCAACTCTTGGAGGGAATCTGGCAGAAAAAAATCAAAATAAAAATAAAATGGCGGAATGAAGAGTGGGACGGGAACTTTATCTGTTGTGAGTGACATCATGTCATAAAGTGAGGACGAGAGAGATAGAGAGACAGAGAGAGAGAGAGAGAGAGAGAGACTGTTGGGTTTGTTTCCAACGCTGCCATGTCTTCCTCCGTGTTCATCTGGCTCTCCCACGATGAGAGGAAACAAACAACAGAACAACAACACAACAACAACAACAACAACCAATTGTGTGATGTTTTGGAAGAGAGAAGAAAGGAGGGAGTGGGCGGGGAAATAAGTGTATTGTGTGTTTTGGGACAGTGAAGTGACTGCCAGTAAACGAAAGTCATGTAAGTCAGAAATGGGAAGGGATGGGCCGGGGGGGGGGGGGGGTTTCGACTAGGGATGCACCGATCCGATATTGATATCGGATATCGGCCCCGATATGACTAAAATAGCTAGATCGGGTATCGGAGACAATGGGGCCGATCCATGGGACCGATCTATTCACTTCAATTCTATGTGTGCGACGCGTACTACGTCATGCGTCAGCAGCACGCGCAGCGCGCAGTGTTGCCAACTTAGCGACTTCGTCTCTATATTTAGCGAGTATTCAGACCCTATTGGAGACTTTTGGCGACTCTGACGTGAAAGCTCGTATCGTTCTTACTCTTGTCAATGAGCAGCGGGCGGGTGCTGCCGTGGGCCCCTCCCCCCAAAGCACTCACAGGCGGCCCGGTCCTGTCCTCGCGCAGCTGCAGTCAGAGCGCGAGACGTTCACCCCTCCGCGTCCAGACTGCAAATGAAGGGCGGGATGATCAGGGCGGGATGTAAATGTTAGGAATATTCCTATTTGCACTAAATGTTTACCAAGAATTTTGATTCCTGTTTATTTTGAATGTTTTGTTCAAGTTGCTGGTGCACGATTATTTATTATTTTAATAATAAATAACAATTCAGTACATTTATATCTGTTAATTTGTTACATTTTGTTTTACAAAGTTAGGAAAGTAATGTTTAAGTCAAGCCTGATGTTGCCTTGCACAAAAGAATGATCCCATTCTCTTCCACACAGTGAGGCAAACAGTTTATTAATTTAAACAATGGTATCGGATCGGTACTCGGTATCGGCCGATACCCAAAGCCCAGGTATCAGTATCGGTATCGGGACTGAAAAAGTTGGATCGGTGCATCCCTAATTTCGACCCCTCCTGGGATAATTTCATCAGTCAGCAGCACACACACACACACACATAGACGCAAATGGACACACACACACAGACACAAATAGACACACACACACACACACACACACACACACACACACACACGCAAATGGACACACACACACAGACACAATAGACACACACACTCACACACGCACACACACACACACACACACACACACACACACACACACACACACACGCAAATGGACACACACACACAGACACAAATAGACACACACACTCACACACGCACACACACTCACACACACACACACACGCACACACACACACACATATATAGACACACACACACACACACACACGCATAGACACACCCACACACACATAGACACACACAGACACATATAGACACACAGACACATACAGTATAGACACACATACAGTATAGACACACAGACACATATAGACACACAGACACACACATATAGACACACACATACACACACAGACACACACACTCAGACACATATAGACACACACACACACACACCAGACACAGACACATATAGACACACACACACAGACACACACATATAGACACACACATACACACATATAGACACACACAGACACATATAGACACACACACACACACACCACACACAGACACATATAGACACACACAGACACACACACAGACACATATAGACACACACACAGACACATATAGACACACACACAGACACGTATAGACACACACAGACACACACACAGACACATATAGACACACACACAGACACGTATAGACACAGACACATACAGTATAGACACACACAGACACACACAGACACACGCAGGCACACAAACACACACACACAGACACATATAGACATACACGCACACACACACACACACACACACACACACACACACACACACACACACACACACAGACACATATAGACACACACACACACACACACACACACACACACACACACACACACACACACACACACACACACACAGACACATATAGACACACACACACAGACACATATAGACACACACAGACACACACACAGACACATATAGACACACACACACACACACAGACACATATAGACACACACACAGACACAGACACGTACAGACACACACACACACAGACACACGCAGGCACACAAACACACACACACAGACACATATAGACATACACGCTCACACGCACACACACACACACACAGACACACACACACACACACACACACGCACACACACGCACACACACACACACACACACACACACACACACACAGACTCCCACACACACACTCCACTTGAATTTACAGTGCCTGGGACCTCCACCTCCCCACGCTATCACACACACACACACACACACACACACACACACACACACACACACACACACACACACACACACACACACACCTCACCTTTCTTCCTCTCTCCCCCACTCGCTGTCAACACCACCCGCTGTGACACCACCCGGTCTGTTCTCCGCTTTTCCTTCCTGACCAAAAAGCATCACACCTTCTTTTTTTTTTTTTTGACTGGAAAAAAGGAATCCCAAAGGCAGCAGGCGGGGGACGCATTGCGCTCACATTTGTACTTTTTTGGGGGAGTTCTCGAGTCGGTAACGTTGAATAAGAGCATAAATAAATGACAAAAATGAGGAAACGTATATATATTTTTAAAGATATATATATATATATATATATATATATATACTGTATGCTGTGTTGACGCAGAGCAGAGGATGACAGATCCACCGACGGAGCGAGTCTGTGTCGAGGCGGGAGATGCCATTGAGACTGAGCTTTGTGGTTGTGTTTTGCTCGGATGCATCTATCCATCTCGCTCTCTTTCACTTTCTCTCTCTCTCTCTCTCTCTCTCTCTCTCTCTCTCTCTCTCTCTCTCTCTCTCTCTCTCCATCTCGCTCCTGCCTTCCTCCTCCTACCACTGAGGTTAGAAATGAGAGACAGCATGCGTGAAAGTGTGTGCGATGAATTGCGCTGTGTTTCTGTGCACAAGTGTGTGTGTGTGTGCTTTACTTTGACTTGTGTGCGCTGGGTCGACCCACACACACACACACACACACACACACACACACACACACATGGATGGAGGGAGGGAGGGGCTCGTGGAGGGAGGGGAGGGGGAGGGGGAGGTGATGCTTAAGAGACAACATGGCGTCAGCTCGACATGCAGAGACCCTCCAGGCAGGGGGGCGTCAGCATCATTTCCCGCGCACACTTTGTTCGTCTCTCTCTCTCTCTCTCTCTCTCTCTCTCTCCTCTCCCTGCTGTTGTTAATAGTCGCCCCACCGTGATCGAACGTCACATGGGCCTCACACCGACCATTTCCTTTTGCAGAGTTGGTTTTCAGGGCGATCATACGTGTTTAATAATACGCCACACACAAGTGTGGACGGTCGCACGTACGCCTGCACCGTATGCGCGCCTTTCATCAGAAGTGCGTCGCCTGTGTCCCAGTCCACGCTCAGCCCCGTAGCATCTCAACACACACTCACTCATCTCCATATAATGATGCGTCGGCCGCCGCCGCCGCCGTCTTATCGTGGAAAGCTTTGCGCCCGAAACCATCCACTATCTATCTATCTTCTATCTTCTTCTTCTTCTTCTTCTTCTTCTTTCAAAATAGGTTTTTGCGTGCCGCGCGACCAGCTGTGCCGTCTTACGCGGCCGACTTAGCGGGGTAATTAGCCGTAGCCCGCTATTGTTGTGGCTATCGCTGCGCCTCGCCCGTCACTAGCCGAGCGAAAACAATCCCGCGGTTTATCCATTGTGTCTAACTCGCTCTGATCTCGCTGATGCTCAGCAACGAGAAGAGGACTTTATATATACAGTATACACACATATATATATATATATATATACGTATATATATATATATATATATATATATATATAGGCGATATACGACACGAGATGCAGGCGTCCGCGGCTCAACACTTATATACGCCGATGACGTGTGTTAAAATATTCCTCCCACAGTTTGCTTTGTGCTTTTATATTGTCAACAGAACATTTCTCAGTTTTCGCCACTTGGCTATTTGTGCGACAATCTGTCCCCAAATTTAGCCGCCGCCTCCAGCCTCATCGGAGTGAATGTGATGGATGACCGGGATACAGTTGGATCAGTTGTGTCGTCAATATTGTTTTCGTATATAGAGCCCTTGTTGTTGTGGTTTGTATTACTTTGTGTTCTGTCATTTAATCACGAATCTGTTGTTAGCCTGGGAATGGACTGGGAATGTTCCGGACGAACCGAAGGCAGCCGCAGTTCTTCTTGGTAGCCTCCTCCCGGCGGTCGGGTTGGAATCGGACTCGATCCCATCGCAAATAAACACACACACCGTGTGACACACAGGGTCCTTCTCATCAGTGTGTGTGTGTGTGTGTGTGTGTGTGTGCGTGTGCGTGTGTGTGGGGGGGGGGGGCATTAGTCGCCACGGCGCCTGATTATTTCATGACGTCTGCATGCGTGGTACGACCTCCAATCTAGATGATTGCGCGCGGGGGTAAGATATGCGTATGTGACGCACGCATCCAGGCGCACCCAACCCACACCGACCCAGCCACCCCTGACCACCCATCTTCCTTTGGTCTGACCCACCCCCCGCTGTGCCCCATGAGTCATTTTAGCGGCGGATTCCTTTTAATAGTCCATTGATCAAAAGGGGTATTCTCGGATTGCACTGCATGCTGAGTCTTTCTCCCTACGGTCAAAACATCCATGGACATCCGCCCCCCCCCCCCCCCCCCCCACTCTGGAATGAAAGCGTCCATTAGATAAATACATGAATAATAAAACTGAGAAAAGCGGGACTGGGGGGGGTGGGGTGGGGGGGGGGTCACGTGGGAGGGAGGGCGACGGATGAATCCTCGCAGATCCTCGACCTCCCCCCCACCCCCCCCCCCCTCCCCCCAGCGCCTCAGCTTCTAGCAGGAGAGTACCTGGATGCTAGCCTTAATAGCGTTGCAGGAGGCGATCTCCACAGAGCCGCTAACACAAGCCAGGCTGGGCTGCTTGTGTGTGTGTGTGTGTGTGTGTGTGTGTGTGTGTGTGTGCGTGTGTGTGTGTGCGTGTGCGCGCCTATATAAGGGCGGGGGGCCGATGGTGGCTTCCTGTTTATTTTTTATTTATCCGGGTGCTCAGGTGTCTGCGCTCGGTCCGGACTGGACCGGATCGGGATCGGGATCGGATCGGGCCGCGGGGCTTGGGGGGGGGAATAAATGATCTCGCCTGACCAATTAGCATTCTATTCATAAATCTCGTCGTTGGCATTTTTAAATCTTTAATGGCTTTCAATTTTTCATCTTGTCTCGTGTCGAGGTTGTCCCCAGCACCCCCAGCTTATTAGCTGTAGCATTGTTGTAAGGAGGGGAATTAAGGCGAGCATGATTGCGGTTAAGTAATATTAATATGCAGCGCTTAGATCCATCCTAATAGCTGCCCAGAGGTGCTACCAGAGGAAGGTGTGTACCGCCGGTGGTCACGGCGATAGACAACGCGAGGCTGGGAGATGGGGGGGGAGCGTTAGTGTTCATCTGGATCCATGTTGGTTGGTTGGCCCCCCTGGCCGCTCTTGAAAGCGTTGGTTCCCTCTTAATCTCTTGCGGATAATTCATTATTTATTACAAAATTACCATGAAAGAAGGGGAAAAAAGCAGCAGTGGGAAGGGGTGGAATATTGTTGACGTCCGAAAAGTGTCCAAGTTTGACTTTGTGAGAAGTTTCGTCCGAATATTTCGAGCGCAAAGGAAAAGAAAAACGTAAGTCCGACCGCTGTAACTCCAGCCAATCTGCCAACAGCAATCTGCCGGCTCTCATTTTCATTAGAACCCGCGCTTGCTTGGCTTCCTTCGACCCGCATGCCGACCCCTCAGTGTTTCGGTGTTTCTCGTTGCTGTCAAAAACACTTCCATCCACTCCCACTCTCGCCGTTTAAGAAAGCGGGTCGAGCCAACACAACAGCGACCGCATCGATCATACCAAACGTACACCAGGCAACACCAAAAACGCCCAAAACACTCCATGTGGAAACCCATCAACTCCGCCACTCCTCCCTCCCTCCCTCCCTCCCTCCCTCCCTTTTTACTCCACC
This sequence comes from Coryphaenoides rupestris, assembly GCA_002895965.2. Classification (NCBI taxonomy): domain Eukaryota; kingdom Metazoa; phylum Chordata; class Actinopteri; order Gadiformes; family Macrouridae; genus Coryphaenoides; species Coryphaenoides rupestris. The sequence goes on along the minus strand of PIJE02000919.1, from coordinate 133,023 downwards.
TTTCTCCCTCTTCTTCTCCTTCTAACCAATCATGAACCTGTCCTGTCCCGTCCGTCCCGTGGCCCCCCCCCCCCCCTCACAGGCCATGGTGGAGACGGTGAACAACCTGCTGCAGCCGGCGGCGCAGGGGGCCTGGCGGGCGCTGAGCACCGGGGACCAGCTGAGGGCCGCCACCGCCCTGCTGGACACGGTGGAGCAGGGCGCCTTCGTGCTCGCCGACAACCTCCTGAAGACGGACATCGTGCAGGAGAACACCGACAACATCCGTGAGTCCGCCGGTTTCTTGCTTGTGTTTGTGTTTGTGTTTGTGTTTGTGTGTGTGTGTGGGAGCGGCGGGGGGGGGCGAAACTAATACCCTTAAAAAAACGGTATTCGTTTTCTCTGTGGCCTTTTTTTTGTTGTTCGGAAACACAACTAAGCGTGGTTCGTACTGGGATGGCTGGGAATGTAATTAACATAACATATTGTTCTCAATTCATCGTCAATTTAGTAATTTGTTTGTTTGTTTGTCGGGTTGTTTGGTGGTTTGTCATTCAACTCCAATGAGACATGATTATTATTGGGGGTTTCTTTTTTTCTTTGGGGGTGGTGGGGGGGGGGGGGGGGGGGGGTCTTGGCTAACACACACAGCAGAAGCAAACGCACCCGGAGCGGAAAAAACCAACGGAAAGATCATCTTTTTGCTCACGCTTGTTGCTGTTTTTCGTTTCCTTTGGCACCTTTTAGTTTTACACGACGGCTGCGTGTCTAATAAAAGACAACACACGCGTGTCCCGGAGCGCTAGCGTGAACCGACATTCACGCCTGGCAGTCGCTAGAAAAAGGGAATTACATTTACATTTAGGGCATTTTAGATAAGATAAGATAAGATCAGATAAGAACTTTATTAATCCCGAAGGGAATTCTTTTGGTTTGCTCAAAAATACCAATAACATAATAATACAATAGATACAATAGAATAATAAATATACAGTGAATAAGCCTAAAAGAAAAATATAGACAGGATATTTAGTCAACAAAACAAGTTGATATTGTGAAGTAATAATGAGAAATAGTGTTGCACATGACATGAGAAATATTGCACAGTAATATTGCACGGTAATATTGAGAAGTAGTATTGCAGATGCTTTTGTCCAAAGCGACTTACTTACTGATGTATTTGTCAAAACAGCAGTGAAACAACAACAATAATATATATACAGTATATATCTCTGAGACGGAACAGTAGGATTTGACTGGAGCCAGTCTCAAGCACTCCTGATTCATAATGTCTCCGTGGCGTTGATTAACTCACAGTCCGCACCACCGCCGGGTGTTTTGAGGTGAGCACCTCGTACAGTATGTGGCTCGCGGCGGCGCTCCGTCAGCTGAACTATTGATCCAGCTCACACTCGTGGCGTTCCCGAGGCGTTGGACGGGAAATGGAGAGAGAGGTCACGTGGTGAAAGCTTCAAGGGGGGGGTCACTGGGTCTTGTTGCGTGCACTGATGTCCGTCAGGTGATGTCATTATTTCAGTATGAGTTTGTGTGTGTGTGTACGTGCGCATACACGCACACACACACACACACACACACAGGTAATATGTGAAAAATAATGTAATTTAGCGCTCCGAACCAGTGGGATTCCTCTGCTTTTGCTGCTGCCATGGCAACCTAAAAAAAAAATATATATATAGGTCTGCACAGATATGAAAGGCGGCGAGCTTAAAGAGAATTAATAAAAACGGAATTCATCATGGCGGGGCCCCGGAATTCATCGGAGTATTAAGGAGATTCTGGCCTTTGTGTGTGTGTGTGTGTGTGTGTGTGGTGTGCGTGTGCGTGTGTGTGTGTGTGTGTGTGTGAGATAGGGAGGGGTAAGGGGGGCATGGGGGGGGGGCGGGTAGTGCGTGAGACAGTCCTGCTGGAATTCAAAAGGGATTTTTATAGTGTTCTGCGCGGCGGAAGTGTTGTTAATCACAAGGTGGCGGCGCGTTCGCTGAGCCATTTGTTTCCCGCTTTATTTTCCCCCGTGTTTACTCGGCTGGCGCCGGCGCTTCTGTTGTTCCCGGTGTTGTCGTCGTCGTCGTCGTCGTCGTCGTCGTCGTCGATGTTGCCGCTTTGTAAAACCCAGTTCCGGCGGCAGTCGCCCATTATGGATTTTTAAGCACTACGAGACCTTATTGTAGTCGTAAAAATGACCGTCGGGTCGGCGGCGGCGGCGGCGGCGTGTTACGGCGCTCTACGGGAGGAACAACAACAAAGCCAACGTGAAATGTGCGAATTCGTTTCGGTTTCTTGTCGTCCGCACTTAATGCCTGTTTTTTTTTCTTCGTGTCGAATGTTTTTATCCCGGGTATCTATTTCTTTTTTATTTCCCCCCGTGTTCCTGAGCGTCTCCGGATGTGGCTCCGCTTATGAACTCCAGCTGTTAACGGCGGTGTCATTTCTTTGCGATTTCAAAGAGAGCGGCTGTTTTCTATTCCCATTGTGTGCATTTTGTTTGTGTGCATCGCCGTGTGTGTGTGTGTGTGTGTGTGTGTGTGCGCCGTGTACTGTATGCCCCCCGTCCCCCCCCCCCCCTCGGTAATCTCAGGAACAGATTTCCAACCGATTATCGTGCTATTTACACCGGCTTTGATGCTGTAGCCCGTGGGCCGCGCCATCTTCTCCCCGGCATGAAAGACGTTTCCTAAAGCCGATCTAAATCGCTTTGACGCACTCCAACGGGAATACATAGTGGGGGGGGGGGGGGGGAAATAACGTCTCTCTCTTCTCGATTCCAAATCTTAGGAACGGCGATTGCGTTATCCGGGGTATTGTCTTAACGACGCCTGAAAAGTATTCCCTCATTCCCCCGAAGGGGACAAAAAAAAAGCTTGGCGCCGACGTTAATACAAAGATCGGTGTTTGTGGAGCGCGGGTTTTTCCCGCAAGCGAAAAGAATCGGCGTCGTTGAGTCTTCGCACGTCAGATGTATGAAGATGCCGTCGTCGCCAGACAACGAGTGAATAATACGACAGGCTTGAAAAGCATCGCCGCACTTTTTTTTTGGGGGGGGGGGGGGGGGGTGGGAAAATTGCCACAACAGATGAATTGATTCATCTCTCTGCGGTTCTCGGCGGTAAAAAGCCTCGAAACGATTGTGACGTCGAATGGAAAAGAGATCGTGAGGAGAGGGGGGGGGGGGAGGGAGGGGGTGGAGGGGGTGTCTTCACTTCACGATTTTCAGATTGGAATTCACTTTGTCCGCTTGGCTGTCCTCACAAATGTATCACATCATAATAATATGTCTTTAGAAGCGTTCGGAATGGCGGATCTTTGGCGGCCGCGCTCTTTGAACCATAAATGAAGGAGTTTGCCCGCCGCAGATGTTGTGGAGAGACTACTCAGCAGCTCTCTCTCCGCTCGCCCCCCCCTCGCATCTATTTATCCGCGGACGTCTCCGCGCATTTTTTCCAGGCTACTTTCTGAGCTACCTTAGAATCTCGGTTTACTTTTAGTAATTCATACTCGTGTATAAATATGGATTCCTTTCTCGTTTTTCCGCCCCCCCTGCCCTCCGAGAACAAAGAAATGAACCGCTACCGCCTGCGTACGGCGGGCAGCGGGGGGGGGGGGGATCTTTGTGTGTTTGAACCCACTCTTAACATGGACGCCTTCAGAACCACACGCACGCGCAAGCACACGCACACACGCACACACACACACACACACACAACCAACAGCACCGTCATCACGCTCTCAGCTCGTGGATCAAAGATTCCAAGGTTTTTTTCGTATCTTTTTCAAAAGGGGTGGAGGGTCGGGTTGGGGGGCGGGAACTCTTTTGCCACGCGCCGCGTACCGGTAGTTGAATCAAAGCGCCAAACATCGGTTTGAAGTGTACAATACAGTTGTGTGTGAAAAAAGGTGAGGGGAAAAAAAAAAACATGCATTTTTAATCACGCCAACTTTGACGGCCGGCGGCGGCGCGAAGGCTTCGTTTCGTGGTGCGGGTTAACATTCAGCCTGTCATCCTCACGCACTCATGACTGCTAGGTTAACCCTTTGCTGGATAGCAAGGTACAGTAAAATAGCTAGGATATACGATGCTACCCAATGCTACACGGTGCTGTTATGAAGTGCCAGGATGTACAAAGTGCTCGGCATCCAAGAAGGGACGGGGATTCTGTTTGCGGGTTTACGTGCGTCGGTTTAACGTTCGCCGTCCCCTTACCGTCTGGTTTATCGTCCCCCGTTTACCGTCCGTTGTCGTTGACCGTCGGTTTCGTGTCCGTTTAGTGTCGTTAGCATTACACAAAAAGTGTATATATTAACAGATGAGGGTCTAGGAAGTTTACACGCCGAAAGCAAGCCGACGACGATATGCCGCCATTTTATTTTGACGTTGTATTTGTTGACGTCTCCCACGGCGTGTCTCTTTTGTGTCGTGGATGCCAGTGGAAACTACATCGCAAATAGACATTGTTTAATGAAGAAATCCAATCAACTTAAATGGCATATTTAAAAAAACGGATCATTAACCCGATTGGTTTATCAAAGAATAGCAATGTTTCACCATCATACATTTCAAAAAAAGATATATATCTACAGTATATAGCAATATATAGATGTTTATATTGGATATCTATATCATTTTTTTGCTTTTAATGTATTTATTATTTTGCACAACATTGGCAAAATCCTATACACTCACTCAGGTTGTGTCTCTCGGCCCCCCGAGCGGCGGCCTGTCAGCCCGGCCCGATGCTTTATTCACCCGCCGTCTTGTCTTCCGTGTCAGAGCTGGAGGTGGTCAGGATGAGCACGGACGGAAACCTGCCTGATCTGAGGTTCCCGCAGACGGGCGGCCAGGGGAACTCCATCCACCTGTCTGCCAACACCCTGAAGCAGCACGGCAGGAACGGTACGCACCGCCCCGGGGGGGGGGGGGCGGGGGGCTCCACGGCAGCACACTGCGGCCTCCCAGTCAATTAATGTGTTCCAATGTCCTCCACAAAAACACACACAAAGTCCTGCACTTGCAGCAAGTACCAGAAATATCTTTCAGGTGCTTTTGTTGCTGTTGTGTAAACTTCACCACAACACGCCACACTGCCAGAAAAGCAACCGCCTCTGTTTAAGACGATTGATTGAACATCAACAAAGTCACATGTGAGGATTCATGGCATCATCGTAACATCATCATACATCATCCGTAACATATCTAATATCTCACAATCGTCGTCGTTACATCATCGTAACAATCATGTAACATCGTACATCATGGTAAACATCATCATAACATCATTGACATCATTGACCATCAATCCACAACATCATGCGTAACATCCTCATAACATTCATTGTAACATCATAACATCATCAACACATCATAATAACCATCAACATCATCGTAAACATATCATCATAACATCGATAACATCATCAATCATTGTACGGTCATCATTACATCGTAACCTCATCAAACATCATCGTAGCATCATCATAACATCATAAACATCAATCAATCATGTAACCGTCATTCATTACAATCGTAACATCATCAACATCATCGTAACATCATCATAACATCATAACATCATCATCATTGTAACGTCATCATTACATCGTAACATCATCAACATCATCGTAGCATCATCATAACATCGTAAAATCATCATCATCATTGTAACGTCATCATTACATCGTAACATCATCATTACATCGTCATCCTCACCATCATGACTTCATTGTTGTTCTTCTCATCGTTGGCAGCCATTGTTTCACCCTCTTGCCTCATCCATCTCATATGTGGCGTTTCAGAATGCGACGAAACTTTTAGAAGTTTTAGGAAAATCTCTGAGTGATCTCGGGTCACAACAAATCAGTGGCATTCATCAGCGGGGGGAGGGGGGGGGGGGGGGGGGTGCAGGCGGAGAATACATTCAAACAAGAAAGCGAATAACTGAGGAAAAGATGTGAATAAATAGAAATCCGTCACAAGAGTCCGTCGGGGTGACGGAGGAACGCCCATCGTTCAGTCGTCAAGACGGACACATTTTTGTAATTTTTTTTGGGTTTTAACAAGTCTGACACTTATGGTTGAAACACATTGGCTTCTTACTTGACAACTTTCTTTAATTGCACGTCACAAAGTTGAGTTTTTCCTTCTTAATTAATCTGTTCTTGAGCCGTCGCAGCCCGTCGCCGATTCCTGATAGACACCTCGTCAAGAAACGCTGGTTTCTCAATCCCCCACACTCCTGGAATTGTCAACAATATAAAAAATCTCTCTCTCTATATATATATATATATATATATATATATATATATATATATATATTTATATAAAAAACATTCTTCAACGCAGGCTACATCTTTTCCCCCGAGCCGACAGTCTCAGCGCCTCACATGACAACACACCGCGCCCAATTAGCCTTGTGTGTGTGCTCTTGTCTCCTCGCCTTCCTCTTCTCCTCCTCCTCCTCCGCCACCGCCGCCGCCGCCTCCTCCTCCTCCTCCTCCTCCTCCTCCTCCTCCTCCTCCAGGTGAGATCCGCATCGCCTTCATGCTCTACAAGCACATCGGCGCCTACCTGTCCACGGAGAACGCCAGCGTCAAGCTGGGCAACCAGGCCCTGGCCACCAACCACTCGGTCATCGTCAACTCGCCGGTCATCACCGCCGCCATCAACAAGGACGCCAACAAGGTCTACCTGTCCGACCCCGTGATCTTCACCATGAGGCACCTGCAGGTACCCGACGCACACACACACATAATATACACACACGCACACACACATAATATACACACACACACGCACGCATGCATGCACACGCACACGCACACACACACACACACACACACACACACACACACACACAAACACACACTCATTGACAACAAAAAGTGTCAGGGTTGTATCTATGTACTATAGTACAATATCTGCTCTCTCTCTCTTGCTCTCGCTCATGCTCTCTCGCTCTCCCCATATGTCTCTTTACCATTATCTCTCTCTCTCTCTCTCTCTCTCTCTCTCTCTCTCTCTCTCTCTCTCTCTCTCCTCATCAGTCTCTCTACCTTCATCTCTCCCCAGCCCCCGCTCTCACTCTCTCTCTCTCCCTCTCCTCATCTGTCTCTCCCTTTATCTCTCCACAGCCCTCTCTCTCTCTCTTTTTCCCTCGCTCTCTCTCGTCCTCTCTCCCTTTCTTATTCTCTTTCTCTCCTTGACACAAAAACACAATCTCACACACAAACTGAAGACCATGGATACACTCAAGTTCAAGTCCACTGTTCCTCTGTACTCTTCCAATGCTTCTGCAATTGAAGGTAAAACCCGGCAAAGAGCTGAGTCGACCACACTGTCAACGTAGTGGAGACAAACTCAGCCGAGAAACAAAATGGCGTCACGCCAATGCTCTGTCCCACGCCGCGCTACTCTGTAATTATAAGCCCGGACAAGAACCTGGACGCTTCGGAACCGTTAAACCTGAGAGTCCCAACACCGCAACATCGGTCCAAATAGTTCTAGTTTTTATTTCTATAGTTTCGCAGCTTTGCAACTCCATCCAGTCACAGCGGCGAACGACCAGTCAATTATAATCTCTGGACTGGACCACTCGTCTCGGTTCCCCCTGTTTCCCCCCCTCGGCCCTCCAATACACTCCTTTTCAGCCATTTTCCACAGGGGCCTTGAAAAGAAACTTGCGAAAGAGTTATAACGTGTCTATGTGTCCGAGTGTGTGTGTGTGTGTGTGTGTGTGTGTGTGTGTGTGTGTGTGTGTGTGTGTGTGAGTGTGTGTGTGTGTGTGTGTGTCTGTGTGCTGTGTGTCTGTGTGTGTGTGTGTGTGTGTGTGTGTGTGTGTGTGTGTGTGTGTGTGTGTGTGTGTGTGTGTGTGTGTGTGTGTGTGTGTGTGTGTGTGTGTGTGAGAGAGACCGGGACATGCCCGGAGGAAGGAAAGATGAAACGCAAGCAGCTCGCGATGACAGAGGAAGGAAAAAAAAAACCAAAATGGTGGAGGAGGAGGAGGAGGAGGAGGAGGAGAGCGGCTTCGATAGAGTCTCGGTAAATGAGGCGATCGCTCGAGGCCGTCAAACGGAGACGTTCGCAAAATGTCAGGTGGCAGAGTTGTCGTCGCCGTGGTTACTGCCGCCGCCGCCGCCGCCGCTCACCTGCCTTAAGTGGAGGGTATGAAATGAGCACCGATGCACCAGCGGCTTAATGTTCGGCCGATGTCGTTTTCTTTAATACCCTTCGCAGCTGCGCTCGACGCCTGGATGGACGCTCTTAATAAAAGCCCTGGACTTTTTCAGAGAGGGAGAGAAACAGGGGGAGAGAGGGGGAGAGAGGGAGAGAGAGTCCGGTATCTCCTTAATTCCTCTTTAATTTTCATTTTTTTGGCCCTACAGAGTGAGGAGGGAGTTGTAATTGTACCTAATAAGAGGTGTATCTGATTTAAATCCATGGCGATGTTAATCGGCGTTTTTTTTTGTATTTTTTTTCATTTCGTAGGCTATTAAGCAAGCGAGCCGGTGAGTCGAGCGCGCCAAGTAAATGGGTAAATAAGCGAATCAATGCCGAAGTAAACAAATGAACGGATAAACAGACGAGAGCGAAACAAACACACAAAGACCCAAATGGAGAGCTAACCAGGACAGCGGTGGGCCCCATTGAATTCCAATGCTCATCTCAGTCAAGGCAAAAGCAAGCTATCAGCGGAGCCTTGTGCTAGGGTTAGTAAACAAGTCATCGGGTCAACAAGTAACTCAATGGATGACAAATGTATATATACTGTGGATGCATAAGCCCAACAAACAAACAGACATACAGCATGGATGTATGAATGCTGCCTCTGTAGGTTGGCGTGGTGCAGGGTGGTGGGTTTAAGTTTAAGGTTATTCTGTCAATAGGCGGCCATTTTTCTTTCTGGGCATTTTCTTTTTTTCTTCTTTCCGTCTTCTTCTTGATAAGGTGAGCTCCACTTAACCCGGCCCTTCTTGTAAATGCATGAAAACCTCCGTACACACACACGGAGACACGGCGCTCATTGATGCACCGACGAGGGCAGGCGGTCTCAGGCGGTGGGGGGGGTTCGCCCTTCAAAACATGACCTCCTGTGACGTTATTCGGAGACGTCGGCAGCCCTATGAATTATTATTGGACCTTTTTTTTTTTTTTTTTTTTATCCCCACCCCCCCCCCCCCCGCCACGAGGTTTCGGATCAGCGGCCTCCCGGGAACGCTGTGAATGCGTCCGTCGCTATTGTTTCGCTTGCTCGCCCCGGTTCCTTAATGGCCCGCTAATTAAAGCCATTAATGGTGGCAGAGGGTGGTCTCGTCTGCGTGGCGGGCCGTGGGGTTGTAATAATGCGTTACCCCGGGACCGGCGGTGTGAAGGGTAAAGCCAATCAGCGGGAAAATGATACCTTTTTAACAAAGGATACCAAAAGTTTATTAGCGCTAATCACCTGGCGCCAATTGTGATTTCTCCACTTGAGGTCTCCTCTTCTTCACGCCCGGGTGAGTGAGAGAGAGAGAGAGAGAGAGAGAGAGAGAGAGAGGGAGAGAGAGGGAGATAGAGATAGAGGGAGATAGAGATGACGTCTAGAGGCTGGAGAGAAGACGTTTGAGACAAAGGGGGGGAAAAAAGCGGGTAAAATTGCATGAAATGGATTTAGCTTCGGGAGAACCTGCGCCCGGCTCGCGGTGAGAGCAGAGGTCGATGCTTCCGGTTGTTTCCGGTTTTCCGGTAAGAACTGCGTACACACGGCGCATGCAGGTCTTAAATCTCGAGGATTCCCTTCCGCGATGTTCCCGCTCGTCAATTCAGAGGAACGTCGTCCGTTGTCGCGCAGCGGAGAGGTCGTTTGTTGTCACAGAGTTGGAAGTGAAAGGTCACGAGTGCTGGGGAGCAGCCGCGCTACTCCGTGCTGTATTGCAATGACAAGCAAACTGTCCTTCCATTTTCCCGACAACCGTTCATCTGATCGACCTCGGGCTTGGTGTGTGTGTGTGTTGCTGAGGACCACACGGAGGCGCAGCGAGGAGTGTGAAGGTGTTTGGATGATCGGTTAGCGGGAAAGATGCACGCAATCGGTCCGTTCCGAACAGGCAACGGAAAAGGCACCGCACTGGCTGGTGGCTTTGCCGAGGACCCAAGGAAGCACAAAACCTGCAAGCGGCATGTGTGTTTGGTGGCCTCACCTGGCCCAGCTCGAGTCTGGAGTGGGTGGGGCCACTTTATGTGGCAGCGTAGCAGAGTCTCCTGCCACAATGCCACTTTTAGTGGCTTCTTTTGGGGGATCCTCCAAGGACACAGTCAGGTCGTGGTGTTGAAAAGTCTGACTTATTGCAAAGTTTGGTAAAGTTTAGGCGCCCCACCCAGGTGAGGCCAATTAAGCCGGCCACCAAACACACACACTCCCAGACGGCAATCACCAGAGGCCACACAATCGGCCCGTTTCGAAAAGGCACGGGCACATGAAAAGTTAAATATAGACGAGTAATAATGTAGACTCGAGGATGTCAAAGCTTCAAGATTTGCGGAACATTATCTTCAAAGGCTTCCCATTTAACCGGGTCAAGGACAGGCTGAGATTTCCTAACGGCAAGTCAATCCGTTTGGTTTTGGCACACAAATCCCCTTCGCTATCAGTGTGCACACTACACTGTGAGATACTAATTGCCGTTATTGTTGTTGTCGTTGTGGTCTCTCTCTCTCTCTCTCTCTCTCTGCATCTCTCTGTCTCTCTCTCCCCCCCCCCAACAGCAGTCCGAGGAGAACTTCAACCCCAACTGTTCGTTCTGGAGCTACTCCAAGCGGAGCATGACGGGGGTGTGGTCCACGCAGGACTGCCGCCTTCTCGCCACCAACCGCACGCACACCACCTGCTCCTGCACGCACCTCACCAACTTCGCCGTGCTCATGGCCCACGTGGAGGTGAAGGTAGGTCCCCCCCCCGGTGCGGTTGCACACACACACACTTGTGTCGTGTCCGGTGTTGGACTTGAAAAGGACCAAGGACCGACACGAGGTACAATGTCGATACCATAGACGAGTTATTTTTGGACTATATATTTATTCCCGCCCACCTCGATGCTCCTTGATTCGGCGGCGGTGGTTTTCGAGAAAAACCAGCGGTTGTATCCGAAGCGCGTACGCCCGCCGTACTTTCTAAAAGGCGGGCCGTCTCGGTGGAACTTGTTCGGAAAAAAAAACGGCCCTGCTACACGGCGCTAGCGGCGCTAAGGTAATTTTAACGAGTGCTGCTGCTGCTGCAGTCCATTTTTCGGGGTGTTTTTCACGTGAGCAAGGGGGGGTGAGGCTTTACAGCGGCCCAATTGGATTGGGGCCGGCGTAAAGGTTAACTTATTTAATAACTATGGATTCCTCTGTCCTTCACGACTACTCGCCATTGATTGCGCCCAGTCAATCATAGAATGTCTCTCTCGCCGTACTCCGGCGCTGTTCTTCCATTTATTATTACATTCTTCACGTGGTTATTCTTTCTCTTTCTCTTTTTCCTGAAAATGGGTGTTTTGTGAGCGAAAGTGGTGCCCCCCGCGCGAGGCCCCCCCCCGAACAGTTTTAGCGCCGCCTCGCTCCCGTCTCGGCTCGGCCCGCCGCTGTAAATATGTCTCTTGTGCCGAGGCTCCCGCCGTAACCATGGAAACGTGGGTGATATCAGCCGGAAAATTTGTGCGTGCCGAGGAAGTGAGAGCTGAAGTGAGAGAGCGGGATGGGAAGATATGATGTGAGGATGTGTTGGAGGTAATTAGAAAGAGAGAGAGATGACACAGGGAGGGAGAGAAGGAGAGAGAGGAGAGACGAGAGGAGAGAGAGGCAGATGAGAGAGAGAGAGAGAGGGGAGAGAGGACGAGAGAGAGAGGAGAGACAACAGAGATAACAAATGGCATTGCCGGCCTTGCAGCCTCTCTTGATTGGTGACAGATGGTTAAATATTTCTATCTCTGGTAAGTTGAAAGCGGGCCCGCTCCGCTGGGACAGGCAGGCTCCGCTGTCGATGATGTACTCTTAAACAGCATCCCTCCCCCCCCCCCCCCCCCCCGCCGGGCGCCGTGGCACCGCCGCAGCCAATCAGGGCCCCCCGCCCCGCATCGCTCGTCGTCCCCCTGACCGCAACCTCCCCCCTCCTCCCAAGGCCCCCGTGGGACATCTCTCTCTCTCTCTCTCTTCTCTCTCTCTGTCTCTGTCTGTCTCTCTCTCTCTGTCTCTGTCTCTGTCTCTGTCTCTGTCTCTCTCTCTCTCTCTGTCTCTGTCTCTGTCTCTGTCTCTGTCTCTCACCCGTTTCCACCAGCTGAGCTAATTTAGGGATTTCTGCTGGGGGGGGGGAAGGGGGAGGGGCAAGGGGTGGGGGGAGGGGCGGACCTTCGGCACGCCTTTGTCTCTCCATGTCTAAATTTTTCCTCTTTCTCTCCGTTTTCTCTCTTTCGTGTTCTCTCTGTCACTCAGTCTCTCTGTCGATCTCTCTCTTTATCTCTCTTTCGATCTCTCTCTAGCTCTCTCCATCCCTCTCTGTCGATCAGTCCATCTCTGTTTATCTCTATTGCGCTTTCGCTCCCTCTGTCAATCGGTCTGTCTCTGACTATCTCTCTCTCTCGCTCTCTCTCTCTCCCTCTCTCTCTCTCTCCTCTCTCTCCCTCTCTCTCTCTCTCTCTCTCCCTCCCCTGTCAATTTGGTTTGTCTCTATCTCACTCCATCACGCCCTCACTCTCTTTGTTGAACTGTCCGTCTTGTCCCCCCCCCACACCACACACACACACACACACACACACATACACACACACACACACACACACACACACACACACACACACACACACACACACACACACATGCACACACACACTGTCCCCACTGTCAGTCAGCACTGTCACACCGACCAGACACTGTCACACTCCCCCCGACACACCCCAGGGGAGAGGCTGGAGTTGTCAGCTGAGTGAAGTGTGTGTGTGTGTGTGTGTGTGTGTGTGTGTGTGTGTGTGTGTGTGTGTGTGTGTGTGTGTGTTTTGGTCACTCGGCCAGACGACCTCAGACCAGGCCCAGAGTGATTTGATTTGGGGGCGTGGCATGGAGGAAGCCGGTCTGCCGAGAAGGGGGCGGAGAAAGTCACGAAAATAGAGAAGCGCTTGGAGGCACGTCTAGAGCAGGACCCCGGTCCGCCATATCTGGACGAGCTAGGGATGTAGGCGGTGGAGGAGGATGTGGTGGTGGAGGAGGTGGTGGCTGTGAAGGAGGTGGTGTTGCAAGGAGGCTGTGGTGGAGGCTTTGGTGAGGCGCTGTGAAGGAGGTGGTGGCGGTGGTAGAGATGGTGGGGGGCGTCGGAAGTGGTGGTGGAGGCTGTGGAGGAGATGGTGGCGTTGTGGTGGGTGTGGAGGCAGTAGAGGTTATGGAGGAGGTGGTGGAGGTGGTGGAGGCGACGGAGGAGGTGGAGGCTGTACAGGATATGGCGCTGATGGAGGCTGTGTGGCGACGGAGGCCATCGAGGCGTTAGAGGTGGTGGAGGTGATGGAGGCGGATCCCCTGGAGAGGAAAGTAGCCGAGAGCAACGCCTTCAACACGGAGCTCAGAGGACAACAACCAAGCTTGTTGGAATTCACCCCACCGCCCTCCCTCCTGCTCCCCCCGCCCCCACCCCCCCCGTTGCATCATGGGTAAAGAGGGGAGCGTTAGATTTTCGTAGATTTTTTTCTTGCCGTTATTATTGCTTTTTTTCTGTGGCGGTGAGGCGGGAGTAAGCGGAGGGCAGAGGAGTCGGCGGGAGCGAGGAGGAGGAACGAGATGGGAGCGGGGGGAATTTCATAACTCAATGCGAACGGCCGTGCGTTTTTCCGGTCGCCATGGCAACAACCGGGGAAAAAAACCCCGGGCCCGACCCGACCCCAAACCCTCGCTGCTCCATCTCTACGTTGTTATTACCCATTACCCATTACCCGCCCCCCCCACCCCTCACCTCCAACCACCACCACCCCTCCACCACCACCCCTCCACCACCCCAGGAGC
>PIJE02000919.1:71533-116533 GCA_002895965.2 Coryphaenoides rupestris | reverse complement strand
CGATTTACGATACGTGCATTTGTCCAAAGACAGTTAATTAACAAAATATATATATCGCTGACGCTACAGTAAGTTTGAAAGTTATTTTAGTTTGTTGTTTGTTGTTTTAGTTGTGTTGGTGTTCTCTTCTTTGCTATATGTTTTCGTGCGAAACCCAGTAAGAGTCGCCAGTGTTTCCTGCATCAGCTAATGGCTAAAATCCTCAATACTATCTTTAGTTTCCCCGCGCACACCGCCGGCCCACAAACGGTGTGTTCGTTGTATCTGTTTGCTTATTTGCTCGGGTTCCTTATCGACGTGATTACTTGTTTACTTACTTATACGCGTAATGATCGACCGAATTGCCCGCTGATTTACTGAGATGAGCATTGAGTTTCAACGGGGGTCGTATTTAGCACTCGTCTTACGTTTGTTGTCGTCGTTGTTGCTGTTTATCTATTAATTTATTTACTTCGTTATCGATTTGCTTATTCGCGTATATACTTGGCTCGCTCGACTTCCTCGATTGCTTAAAAATAAAAGCTAATTGAGTTTAGCGCGGCGTTTAAATCAGATACACCTCTTTATTAACGCACTGCGATTCTGGCGATTCAATTGTGAAATAAATAAAATATATTTCACGTGGATGGACAATGGCCACTCTGCGACCACGGGTACCCCCGCGCGTTTCCCATAATGGTCCGATCCCTCGCAAAAAAAAAGAAAAAAGGAAAGGGAGAAAAGAAAGAGAAACTCTGTGTGTGTGTGTGTGTGTGTGTGTGTGTGTGTGTGTGTGTGTGTGTGTGTGTGTGTGTGTGTGTGTGTGTGTTTTGGTCACTCGGCCAGACGACCTCAGACCAGGCCCAGAGTGATTTGATTTGGGGGCGTGGCATGGAGGAAGCCGGTCTGCCGAGAAGGGGGCGGAGAAAGTCACGAAAATAGAGAAGCGCTTGGAGGCACGTCTAGAGCAGGACCCCGGTCCGCCATATCTGGACGAGCTAGGGATGTAGGCGGTGGAGGAGGATGTGGTGGTGGAGGAGGTGGTGGCTGTGAAGGAGGTGGTGTTGCAAGGAGGCTGTGGTGGAGGCTTTGGTGGAGGCGGCTGTGAAGGAGGTGGTGGCGGTGGTAGAGATGGTGGGGGGCGTCGGAAGTGGTGGTGGAGGCTGTGGAGGAGATGGTGGCGGTTGTGGTGGGTGTGGAGGCAGTAGAGGTTATGGAGGAGGTGGTGGAGGTGGTGGAGGCGATGGAGGAGGTGGAGGCTGTACAGGATATGGAGCTGATGGAGGCTGTGTGGTGATGGAGGCCATCGAGGCGTTAGAGGTGGTGGAGGTGATGGAGGCGGATCCCCTGGAGAGGAAAGTAGCCGAGAGCAACGCCTTCAACACGGAGCTCAGAGGACAACAACCAAGCTTGTTGGAATGCACCCCACCGCCCTCCCTCCTGCTCCCTCCCCCACCCCCCCGTTGCATCATGGGTAAGGAGGGGAGCGTTAGATTTTCGTAGATTTTTTTCTCGCCGTTATTATTGCTTTTTTTCTGTGGCGGTGAGGCGGGAGTAAGCGGAGGGCAGAGGAGTCGGCGGGAGCGAGGAGGAGGAACGAGATGGGAGCGGGGGGAATTTCATAACTCAATGCGAACGGCCGTGCGTTTTTCCGGTCGCCATGGCAACAACCGGGGAAAAAAACCCCGGGCCCGACCCGACCCCAAACCCTCGCTGCTCCATCTCTACGTTGTTATTACCCATTACCCATTACCCGCCCCCCCCACCCCTCACCTCCACCCACCCACCACCACCTCCACCACCACCACCTCCACCACCCCAGGAGCAATAGATTAGTTTCTAACCTTGTTTATGCCTCCGCGCCTCCGCCCGAAAAACAGATAGGCGAGCTGTAATTACACCGCCACCCTCTCTCTCTCTCTCTCTCTCAGGCGGAGGGAGGGAGGAGAGGGAGGGAGGGAGAGAGGGGAGAGGGAGAGAGGAGAGAGAGAGAGAGAGAGAGGAGAGAGAGGAGAGAGAGAGAGAGGAGAGGGGAGAGAGAGAGAGAGAGAGAGAGAGAGAGAGAGAGAGAGAGAAGGAGAGAGAGAGAGAGACAGAGAGAGAGAGGCGGAGAGAGCGAGAGAGAGACAGAGAGAGACAAGAGACAAAATAGATGTATTGCTTTGTTTTCATGAAGCCTCTATGGCATGGTGTTGCTCTCAGGTAACAAGCACCTTGTTGGCCCTCACACTGACCCTTTCATTTGTTTTCAATAGAATATCACGTGACAAGTAACAAGTCTGTGACCAATGAAATGAGGGGCTGAACTTCTGGGAGGGGCAGGGGGAGGAGTCACACTCCATGTGGTCCTAATCAGCTGATGTGTAGATACCAGTTAAGAGCACAACGCTAACGGACCGATCTATATTTCACTCAATCTCCTCATTGATCGATACAAAAAATAATTGACGAATTTTTAAACCTGGATTTTTTTTGCATATTAATGCAAAATCTGTCCAGAGATTATATTATTATATATATTATATTATATTTTACTGAATCATTTTAAAATGGAGTCTGGTGACGCCCCTGGTTCCCAGTCCTTCCAACACTAATATTAATCTATGTTCTATCATGTGATCTACGTATATATATATATACATATACATATAGATATATACACATATACATATAGATATATAAACATATACATATAGATATTAGGGCTGTCAAACGATTACAATTATTAATCGCGATTAATTGCATGATTTTGTGTAGTTAATCGCGATTAATCGCAATTAATCCCAAGTTTTTTATTGCCTCAAACTTGAATGATTTTTCAAGTGAAAAGCAGTGTATTGTGTTGTAGCCATATGAATGGAAAATATAAGCAGCATCCAAATGTATTTTTTATTACAATAAAAAAATCCAATATGAAACCAAAAATATTTGTAGCCACTGCCAGGGCAATAACATTTTCATCGTCTTATCTAGTTAATTCGGGTGCTCCGAATTAACGTATCCCCCCCCCCATCAGAATCGCATAACGATTTTTACACGGGAGAGAAAATATCAAGGCACCCGTTTTTCCTGTTATGTTTAGCGGAGGCGAGTATAGGCCTCTGCTTCTCATTTTTAATAGCAAGGAACACTCCTCAATACTATTTTCGGTCAAGTACGGAGGGTCGAGGAAAAGAACAGAAAGAACTGCCAGAGAGACATGTATAAACAAAACCTTCTCCTCACAGGTGATGGAGTTCACCTCTCGGCCGAATCGAAGACGAGGAAAAGAACAAGGCCGATTCCTCCGGGAGTCTCAGGGCGGGGGGGGCGTTTTAAGTGTTTGGGCGCAGTAATTATGTGAAGTTAATAAAATAAGACGTGGCTCTCCGATGCCTCGGTCCCAGGTTGTACGGATGCAGAGAGGGCATTTCCTTTTTTTCCTCCTCGCTGTTTGTCACGTATTCACATTTAGGGGCTCCTGTTCTGACAAACCCCCCCCGCCCCCCCCACACAACCCCCCTTAGGATCCCTTTTTCGATTAAAATGTAATCAGGTAATGACAACGTATTACCGAGTGCCAGGTGCAATTGTGCTTGGGGACGGCCTGCATGTGTGCCGCTTGGTTTCGAGAGGGGGGGGCGGGTGACATTTTTTATTTTCCGCTGCGTCATATAAAATCTCCAGGAAGAGACATCCTGACACTTGCTGCTGATGAAGCTAAACAGGCTTATGGCCGTCTATTAGCGACAAAAAACCCCCAAAAAATAGACTGTATGTATAACGCGTCGCCCCCCCCCGGCACATTCCGGACATTCTCCCAGTCAACAAACGCCGACGCTCGACGGAAGCAGATGTCGGAGCGCCGTCGTTTCCCCGACATTTCTTTTCCAGTTTCTGGGCTGTAGCTTCGAGCGCTGCAATATGGCGCAGCATGTCCTCAACCAATGTCGGTTGGATTCAGCGGTTCTTAATGTTAACGGAAAATAAATAAATTATAAAAAAAAAAGCTGTCCCATTTCAGGGAGCGTTGCCGTTTTTTTACTTTATTTTTTACCATTTTTTCTCCCTTTTGCCCCCCCCCCTCTCTCTCTTCATAGTGCCCTCAGCTTTTTATGGTTTGATGTAAATTCTCTTTCACGGCCGGAGTGGATTTCGGCGACGGGGTCCATATCTCCGGCGCCTAAAGCCGGCTATTTATCGCCCGGCGCAACACGACTTTTAGTGCCAGGCAGCCAGGCAGCGTGGCGGCAAATTGCTGTTTGAAAAAGGGAAAATTATCTAAAAGCAAAGATGAAATTTTATCGACCGTGTTCTGCCCCCCCCCGCCCACCCCCCCACCCTTTAAAAAAAAGTTTGGTGTCAACCACCTGTCATTGCTGTGGCCTTCACGAGAAGAAATGGCGTTTTACCATGAAAATGACTTCTTTTTTTTTATGGCGGGGGACACGCAGACACACACAATCGCGATTGTGTAGGTTGAGGTTTTCTGGGGTTGTGGGTGGGTGGGGGTGGGTGGGTGTGGGTGGGGGGAGTGTTGCTTGTGGACTTCAGTCAAGACCATTTCGTCTTTATGGTCCAATATTGCGTAAGCTAGCTTTAGATGCAAAAAAAACGCCATCTCTGCTCATGGATTTTCAAATTGCAGCACATGAATTGTATCACATCATCATTGCTAAAAATAAAAATCATACTCTTGTCAGTGGACTTTGATCCTTTGATTGCGCTGATTTCCGCCGCCCCCCTCCGCCACCGTATCACTGAACCAATTGAAACATGGGCTCCCTTTCAGTCTGCGAACCACCGTGTGTTTGGGAAAAATAAAAGGGAAATCGAGGTTAAAAATTGACGGCCGGTGCAAAAACGGGAACACTTTACGGACCCATTTCCTCGCCATTCTTTTTCCCTCTCGATTTATAACGCCGTTGAACTCTTCAACCCCCGTTTGGCCCGCGGTGTGGAATGGCGTTCATAGTGTGTCTTATGTCAGTCGCACGCCGGGGAAGTAGGAAATACGCGGGAACGTTTGATTTGTACGATGGGTTGAAATGGTAAGCCTATCACGTCGGGGCAAATAAAAAGAAAATCCACTCTCGGGGGAAAGGATCAGATTTGGATGTCAAATCACAAAAGAGCAGATCCTGTATTTATTTGATTTTGTCTACATGTGTGCAAGACACTTAGCCGCTCAGTATCTAGAATGAAACAACGCTAAATGGCCAATGGTGAAATCGGTCGAACATATCGCAGCAGAAATGGAGCTCGCGGGGTACAATCTTAGTGACGTACAGTTTTTTTTCCGGTCTCCGCTCGAGTAAACGGAGTATCCGCCATTAAACACACTGTTTGGATGCAATTCCAATTGTCGCCACCGGTGTCGCCAAAAACAAACGAAACGGAAATCTTCGAGATTACCACTTTAAAGAGGAATCGGAACAGGATGTAAAATTATATAATGCAAATTAAATGTGTATTTCGATTATTTTTTGTTTGCGTCCATAGTTGCTAACCGTTAAATTTAGCAGAGGAGAGATTTCAGAACCGTTTTTTTTTTGTGTCTGCTTTGACAGAACGCCGACCCCATCCACGACATGCTGCTGGACGTCATCACCTGGGTGGGCATCCTGCTGTCGCTGGTGTGTCTGCTCATCAGCCTCTTCACCTTCTGCTTCTTCCGCGGGCTGCAAAGCGACCGCAACACCATCCACAAGAACCTCTGTGCCAGCCTCTTCATCGCCGAGACCCTCTTCCTCGTCGGCATCAACCGCGCCGACCAGCCGGTAAGAGGTCTTTTTGCCGAGATTTCTGTGACTGTGGCGTGGTGAGTGAGGTTGTGTTCCGTCGGTGTTGTTGTTGTTGTTGTTGTTTGTTGGTGTTGTTGTCTTGGTGGCTGTGGGTGTTGTAGTATTGTAGTATTGTAGTGTTGTAGTATTGTAGTATTGTAGTATTGTAGTTTGCGTGTCTGACATTTGAGCCACAGAAGGAATTCCCGGATGGTTATCTTGAAAAAATAGATTTATATATTCACATATATAAGTATGTATAGTTTATTTGTCGTATTTTATTCATTTTGTTTTCAATTATTCAATTGAAGTATTCAATTTCTTGGAATTTATTGTGTTTCTTCTTCTTCTTGTTATTATTATTAATGATTCATTTATTATCTATTTTGTGTATTGATATATACTCTATATTTATATATATACTTACAAAATGTACTATTGAAGAAGAAAGCATAATCTGCTCAAGTAGTTTCTTCTTGAGACCGTAGAGATCCTGAGACGATCCTGAGTTTGTAAAGCGCTTCACCTCCCGAAATGGAACCTTTATACTCCACTGCAAGCCTCTTGCTCACTTAATGCCGTGATGTAATTGGTTAAATTGCTTTATAAAGTTGTTTTTTTTCCCCCAATGCACGGTGTAATTTGATCGGTTGTGGCGGCGGACGCAGATGATTTCCACTCGGTCCCGTTCGAAAATCCACTACTTAATGCAAATGAATATTAGGGTATTAAGTAAAGTGAAAGTAATTACATTCGGAGTGTGGATACTCAATTAAACGGCCATTTGGGTGTGTTTGTTTTTCAAGGGCGGCGTGAGAAGGATTATCTTTTGAGCGCCGGCGTCCCGGCAAACAAAACAACACATTTGAGGCTAAGCCCCCTCGCACCCGGCGCCACACGCACAACGCCGCTGTAAATACACACACACACACACGCATCAGAGTGTGTGTGTGTGTGTGTGTGCATGCGTGTGCGTGTGGGCTTTCAACCAAAATCTTAATGGCTGGAGATAATGTGGTTGCATTATCGATGCGTCGGTCAGTAAACTGAAGCTCTTGGCGTGGTGTTAGTCCATAACTCCAACGTCTGATCGCTTACCTGTGAGGGAGCTCCCATCCTATCACTTGCACAATATAGTCCTGTGTGTGTGTGTGTGTGTGTGTGTGTGTGTGTGTGTGTGCGTGTGCGTGTGTGTGTGTGCGCGTGCGTGTGTGCGTGTGTGCGTGGGACTCTCTTGGCTCCCTTTTGATATGCATACTGTGGTCAGCATTATCGTGGGCATGCTATAGTTAAGTGGATGAGCTATGCAATAAGGCAAGGTATAGGACAAGGTATATTATATATAGGTATATACAGTAGGTATACTTACTGGACTTGTATGCTACTTTCCTAATTGATATTACTGCATACAGATATTAAACAGACACACACACACACACACACACACACACACACACAAATGTCCCACAACCAACGTCCTGCATTTATTGATTTGGTTAAAACCTGTGCTACAAACCAACCCCCACCCCCCCTCCCATACAGCCATCTCTATCTCTTTTGTTTGTTAAAAATGATCAGTAAAATAATCAATAAAATGTGTCACCGCGCTCTACTTTCATAAAACGCGGCGTCGGTCACCGCGGTAAGGTAATGGCGGCCGCCGACAAAATTAAAATAGTCACCGAGTGTAAAGCGTGGCGTGGATCTCTTGGTTTATGTCGCCACGCTGGCCGTCCCCATCAATCTGGGACGCAACAATATCACAGCGGCTGGTTTGGGAAAATGGCAAAGTTAATATCGCCCTATAAAGCGCATTGCTGCAAACCCCCCACACTTTTCCCTGCCATAAGGTTTTATGGGGTGGGATCCCCTCACCCTCACCCTCTCCTCCCCCACCCCTCCCCCTCTCCTCTCCTCTCCCTCACTCCTAAAGTTCTATCTGATCTATTGGTCACCGGCCCAGAACGACTCAGAACCAGCCCCAGAACGCTGATACAATTGACATTTATGGGCGCGCGTACGTCGAAATAACATGAGACGGAAGACCGGCATCTGACCACGAGAAGGGGCGGAGCCCAAGACGAAAGTCCCGGAAATAAGAGAAGCGCATTGGAATAGCGCCAACGTCGGTAGAGCAGGCACCCCGGCTGCCGCCCATGTCCTTGGACCGAAGCTAAAGGATGTAAACGGCGGTGAAGTAGAGGAAGATGGCATCGGTTGAGTGAGAGAGTCGGTGGAACTAGTTGACAAGGACCAATCGGTAGGATGTTGCAAGAGCAGGCTAGCTTGACGAGCTAGGCTTGATGTGGAAGGCGGCTGTGAGGAGGTGGTGGCGGTGGTAGAGATGGTGGGGGGCGGGAAGTGGTGGTGGAGGCTGTGGAGGAGATGGTGGCAGGTTGTGGTGGGGTGGAGGCAGTAGAGGTTATGGAGGAGGTGGTGGAGGTGGTGGAGGCGATGGAGGAGGTGGAGGCTGTACAGGATATGGCGCTGATGGAGGCTGTGTGGCAACAGAGGCCATCGAGGCGTTAGAGGTGGTGGAGGTGATGGAGGTGGATCCCCTGGAGAGGAAAGTAGCCGAGAGCAACGCCTTCAACACGGAGCTCAGAGGACAACAACCAAGCTTGTTGGAATGCACCCCACCGCCCTCCCTCCTGCTCCCTCCCCCACCCCCCCGTTGCATCATGGGTAAGGAGGGGAGCGTTAGATTTTCGTAGATTTTTTTCTCGCCGTTATTATTGCTTTTTTTCTGTGGCGGTGAGGCGGGAGTAAGCGGAGGGCAGAGGAGTCGGCGGGAGCGAGGAGGAGGAACGAGATGGGAGCGGGGGGAATTTCATAACTCAATGCGAACGGCCGTGCGTTTTTCCGGTCGCCATGGCAACAACCGGGAAAAAAAACCCCGGGCCCGACCCGACCCCAAACCCTTCCTCTCCATCCACTACTCCCCATCACCATACCACCACCACCACCACCACCTACCACCTCCACCCACCCACCACCATCCACCACCACCACCTCCACCACCACCACCCACCACCACCCCCACACACAGCACCACACCACCGCCTTCCACCCAAACATGATACAAGCCATCCTCGCTGAATCTCCCCCTCTCTCTCTCTCTCTCTCTCTCTCTTTCTCTCTCTCTCTCTCTCTCTCTCTCTCTCTCTCTCTCTCTTTCCTTCCTTCCCTCTCTCCTATCTTTCATCTGCCTCTCTGCCCCCCCCCCTGTGTGAACTAGTTTGGTACGCCGGCGACCGCACTGTTTTAGTCACCGTTTGTTTTGTCGTCGTCTGCGTTTGTGTCGCGTCGTCGTTGCTTGTGGACTTCAGTCAAGACCATTTCGTCTTTATGGTCCAATATTGCGTAAGCTAGCTTTAGATGCAAAAAAAAGTGCCATCTCTGCTCATGGATTTTCAAATTGCAGCACATGAATTGTATCACATCATCATTGCTAAAAATAAAAATCATACTCTTGTCAGTGGACTTTGATCCTTTGATTGCGCTGATTTCCACCCACCACCGTATCGCTGAACCAATTGAAATGTGGGCTCCCTTTCAGTCTGCGAACCACCGTGTGTTTTGGAAAAATAAAAGGGAAATCAAGGTTAAAAATTGACGGCCGGTGCAAAACCGGAAACGCTTTACGGACCCATTTCCTCGCCATTCTTTTCGGGGACGATTTTCCCTCTCGATTTATAACGCCGTTGAACTCTTCAACCCCCCGTTTGGCCCGCAGCGTGGAATGGCGTTCATAGTGTGTCTTATGTCAGTCGCACGCCGGGGAAGTAGGAAATACGCGGGAACGTTTGATTTGTACGATGGGTTGAAATGGTAAGCCTATCACGTCGGGGCAAATAAAAAGAAAATCCACTCTCGGGGGAAAGGATCAGATTTGGATGTCAAATGACAAAAGAGCAGATCCTGTATTTATTTGATTTTGTCTACATGTGTGCAAGACACTTAGCCGCTCAGTATCTAGAATGAAACGACGCTAAATGGCCAATGGTGAAATCGGTCGAACATATCGCAGCAGAAATGGAGCTCGCAGGGTACAATCTTAGTGACGTACAGTTTTTTTTTCGGTCTCCGCTCGAGTAAACGGAGTATCCGCCATTAAACACACTGTTTGGATGCAATTACAATTGTCGCCACCGGTGTCGCCAAAGACCAACGAAACGGAAGTCTTCGAGATTACCACTTTAAAGAGGAATCGGAACAGGATGTAAAATTATATAATGCAAATTAAATGTGTATTTCGATTATTTTTTGTTTGCGTCCATAGTTGCTAACCGTTAAATTTAGCAGAGGAGAGATTTCAGAATTGGATTCAGAACGGATCGTGGGAAGTGAATGTGACCGTGAAGGTGTCCCGCCCGTTTTTTTTTTGTGTCCGCTTTGACAGAACGCCGACCCCATCCACGACATGCTGCTGGACGTCATCACCTGGGTGGGCATCCTGCTGTCGCTGGTGTGTCTGCTCATCAGCCTCTTCACCTTCTGCTTCTTCCGCGGGCTGCAGAGCGACCGCAACACCATCCACAAGAACCTCTGCGCCAGCCTCTTCATCGCCGAGACCCTCTTCCTCGTCGGCATCAACCGCGCCGACCAGCCGGTAAGAGGTCTTTTTGCCGAGATTTCTGTGACTGTGGCGTGGTGAGTGAGGTTGTGTCCGTCGGTGTTGTTGTTGTTGTTGTTGTTTGTTGGTGTTGTTGTCTTGGTGGCTGTGGGTATTGTAGTATTGTAGTATTGTAGTATTGTAGTTTGCGTGTCTGACATTTGAGCCACAGAAGGAATTCCCGGATGGCCTAATAAATAGCCATCCTTTCATCTAAGCAAATTTAAAGGACATATTTGTTGGTTATCTTGAAAAAATAGATTTATATATTCACATATATAAGTATGTATAGTTTATTTGTCGTATTTTATTCATTTTGTTTTCAATTATTCAATTGAAGTATTCAATTTCTTGGAATTTATTGTGTTTCTTCTTCTTCTTGTTATTATTATTAATGATTCATTTATTATCTATTTTGTGTATTTATATATACTCTATATTTATATATATATACTTACAAAATGTACTATTGAAGAAGAAAGCATAATCTGCTCAAGTAGTTTCTTCTTGAGACCGTAGAGATCCTGAGACGATCCTGAGTTTGTAAAGCGCTTCACCTCCCGAAATGGAACCTTTATACTCCACTGCAAACCTCTTGCTCACTTACTGCCGTGATGTAATTGGTTAAATTGCTTTATAAAGTTGTTTTTTTTCCCACAATGCACGGTGTAATTTGATCGGTTGTGGCGGCGGACGCAGATGATTTCCACTCGGTCCCGTTCGAAAATCCACTACTTAATGCAAATGAATATTAGGGTATTAAGTAAAGTGAAAGTAATTACATTCGGAGTGTGGATACTCAATTAAACGGCCATTTGGGTGTGTTTGTTTTTCAAGGGGCGGCGTGAGAAGGATTATCTTTTGAGCGCCGGCGTCCCGGCAAACAAAACAACACATTTGAGGCTAAGCCCCCTCGCACCCGGCGCCACACGCACAACGCCGCTGTAAATACACACACACACACACACGCATCAGAGTGTGTGGTGTGTGTGTGTGTGCGCACTGTCGTGTGTGGTGGGCTTTCAACCGAAATCTTAATGGCTGGAGATAATGTGGTTGCATTATCGATGCGTCGGTCAAGTAAACTGAAAGCTCTTGGCCGTGGGTGTTCGTCCATAACTCTAACGTCTGATCGCTTACCTGTGAGGGAGCTCCCATCGCTATCTACTTGCACCAATGTAGTCCTGTGTGTGTGTGTGTGTGCGCGTGTGTTGTGTGTGTGTGCGTGTGTGTTGGTGTGTGTGTGTGTGTGTGTGTGTGCGCGGGGACGGCTCTTGGCTCCCTTTTGATATGCATACTGTGGGTCAGCATTATCGTGGGCATGCTGTAGGTTAAGTGGATGAGCTATTGCAATAAGGCAAGGTATAGGACAAGGTATATTATATACAGTATAGGTATATACAGTAGGTATACTTACTGGACTTGTATGCTACTTTCTTGATTTAAATATTAACTGCATAACAGATATTAAACACGACACATCACACACAAGCACGACACACCACCACACACAGCAACACACACACCACACACACAACACACGATGGTGCCCACCAACCAAACGTCCTGCATTTGTTTGTTTTGTGTCCGACAATTTTAATTTGATTTGGTTAACAACCTTGTGCTACAGAACCAACCCCGCCACTCCCCCCCCCTCCCTTCCGTAACATGTCCATCTCTATCTCTTTTGTTTGTTAAAAATGATCAGTAAAATAATCAATATAATGTGTGCACAGCAACCCGTCACACCCAAGTCACCGCGCTCTACTTTCATAAAACGTGGCGATGGTCATAATGGCGGCCGCCGACAAAATTAAAATAGTCTCAGAGTGTAAAGCGTGGCGTGGATCTCTTGGTTTATGTCGCCACGCTGGCCGTCCCCATCAATCTGGGACGCAACAATATCACAGCGGCTGGTTTGGGAAAATGGCAAAGTTAATATCGCCCTATAAAGCGCATTGCTGCAAACCCCCACACTTTTCCCTGCCATAAGGTTTTATGGGGTGGGATCCCCTCACCCTCACCCTCTCCTCCCCCACCCCTCCCCGCCCTCACCCCTACCCTCGCCCCCCCCCCCGCCCCCCCCCGCCGTGGTAACCAATGAATGTCCAGTCAACCTCATAGTTATTTAATTGAATCATTTTCACTGTGCCACCGTGTTCGAACGCAGCGAGGAGGAAGGTCAATCCATACGATGTGTGTATGTTCCACGCGCGTGGGTGGGTGGATGTGTGTGTGTGTGTGTGTGTGTGTGTGTGTGTGTGTGGGTGGACAGTGTGTGTGGTGGTCAGTGTGTGTTGTGTGTGTGTGTGTGTTCTCTCCCGCCCACCTGGGAGTGCATCTGCATGCAGGTGCTTCGGGTTTTTGCATACCTGCGTGTATAAATATCACTAATGTGGGTCTTTACACCTGGGACCCTCTCTCACACAAGCACACATGCGCACACATTTATATGCACACACACACACACATTTATACACACACACACACACACACATTTATACACACACACACACACACACACATTTATACACACACACACACATGGCTCCAAAGATCTTTTGCACTATTGACTCCTGTCCTTCATACATCCTTCTCTCGCTCTTTCTCTCTCTCTCTCTCTCTCTCTCTCTCTCTCTCTCTCTCTCTCTCTCTCTCTCTCTCTCTCTCTCTCTCTCTCTCTCTCTCTCGTGTCCTGCCAGCTACATCTAACTCGACCACATAGGCTGGTGTGCCTGACCGCTAACGTCCGCCAGTCGTTACAGGCAAGCGTCCAATCAGTGAGGCCAGCCCCCCCCCCCCCCCCCCCTCCCCCACTCCCCCCACAGCCCACCCCCTGGAACTTAGTGAATAGAGCTGGTTGGCTTTCACCCGATTGGACGATGAAACAACGGGGGCCGGCCATTGTGGGGGCTGTGCACACGCCGATTGGACGTGGCCAAGACACCTCTGGAGCACGCCAGAGGTCGAACAAGGTCGCCCAGCGTGATGGCTTCAGGTTTCGGAGTTCGACACGATTCGCCCGCGGTCATGTGACCTCGCAGTCGACCGCTTCTGAACCACGGCTGACTCGGGGGGGGGGGGGTCGTAGAATCTAGTTCTAGGTCAAGTTCTGGTTTTTATGTCCTGCTAAACCAGCTGCCTGTCCATATCTGACCTCATGGATACTTTGTGTGTGCATGTATGTGTGAGTATGATGTCCAGCGAAACCATGTTTGACCTCAAATACTAGATTTGGTTTTTAACAAACTTTGTGTGTGTGCGCGTGCCTCATGTACTTATTGTAAGTCATGCAAATGCTACTAAATTGTAATGTCAATGTAATGGATAAGTTTTGCTAACTGCTGTGATATGTGTGTGTGTTGTGTGTGTGTGGTTAAGATGTGCGTTGTGGTGTGTTAGATGTGTGTGCTGTGATTGGTTTGTTTGGGTTATGTGTGTGTGTGTGTTAGATGTGTGTGTGTGTGTGTGTGTGTGGTGTGTTGATGGTTGTTTTGGTTGGAATATTGGTGGTGGGTGTTGTGGTGTTAGATGTTGAGTGTGTGTTAGATGTGTGGTGTGTGATGTGGTGGTTTGGGTTAAATGCTGTGTGTGAGTGTGTGTTAGATGTGGTCAAGTGTATGTGGTGTGTGTGGTGTGTGTGTGTGGTGTGTGGTGGTGTGTGTGAGATTGTGGTGATTGGTGTGTGTTAGGATTGTGTGATTGTGTGTGTGTTAGGATGTGTGTGTGTGTGTGTGTGTGATGGTTGTTTGGTTTTGATGTGTGTGAGTGTGTGTTAGATGTGGGTTAGGTGTGTGTGTGTCTAATATCCATCTTCTGCAGTTTTTCCCCACTTGCTCACTTAACATAATCTCTTTTGCATTCCCCCCCCCCAACCCCCCCCTCCCTCTCCTCCGCCCTTCCCCACCGTCCCCCCCCGGCAGGTGGCGTGCGCCATCTTCGCGGCGCTGCTGCACTTCTTCTTCCTGGCGGCGTTCACGTGGATGTTCCTGGAGGGCGTGCAGCTCTACATCATGCTGGTGGAGGTGTTCGAGAGCGAGCACTCGCGCCGACGCTACTTCTACCTGGTGGGCTACGGCGTGCCGGCGCTCATCGTGGCCGTGTCCGCCGCCGTGGACTACCGCAGCTACGGCACCGACCGAGTGTGAGTGTTTGGCGTTCGGTCGCCATCGTCTTTGTCCACCGGCCGGGTTTAAAGATTGTATCTGGACATCTGTATTCATAGTAAGTTTTTTTTGTGTGCTTGAAAGACGCCTTATAAGTGAACTTCACTCACTCGCTTAAATAGCATCGTCATCGTCGGGGGGGGGCAGAGTTTCCGGAAAGAAATTAGTAGCGGTTGGGCAAAATGTCCTGGCGGTCGCCAAAGGGATGTATTTTGTCCCGAGACGCTGCCAAGTCGCACGTTGCTAGATTTCGGGGGGAGATACGTTCGCTGGCGTTTTTCTCGATGTCTGATGATTTCAACGCTCACTCATTCCCAACAGCTTGTGAGGTGAAACCCTCGGTGTTGTTGTCGTATAATCATATGGTAATACAAAAAAAAAAGGTCAGTTCGCAAATGAGGCAGAACAAATTGAGCTTGTTTGAGGGGAATGTGAGTGATTAAACGGGCGTTGGTTGCAGTTCTTTTCCCCCCGCGTGGTTTTATTAATATTGTACAAGTGGTGAACAAATGATGTTTGGAAACACAATGTGTGACATTTTGCGAGCGCAATTATTATCCGCTTTGCGTTTTGCGACTCGCTTCCTTATTTTTCTTTTTTTTCGTCTCGACTCCCGTTGAAAGCAGAGCTAAGCTAATCTTATTCTATGCGATTTTATTAACAGAATATTATCTTGTGTTCATATCATATCACGCGCGTCCCTTGGTGCGGTGCGGTGCGGTAACTCCGAACTCCGCACCGAGCATCTCCAGCCAGCCGCACGGAAGGGCCGGAACGCTCACTCAGAGTTCAAAGATGGCGCTGGGGGGTCATCTTAATGTCACGCGTCGAGGCGGAGAGGAGAGAGAGAGAGAGAGAGAGAGAGAGACCACTTGAGACACCGCACAGACATCATGTTTACAGGGGGGATGAAGACGAAGTAGAAGAAGAAGAAGAAGAAAAAAAACTGCCTGATTGCCACAGGTAGTAACCCCTGCGTGATGAATAGCGGTGGCCTATATGGCGCCTATACGGCTCACTTGTCATTCATTAGAGCGCCCCGTGAGCCACGGGGAGAGCGAGGGGATGAAAAGACTGCGGTTGCGGATGTTAAGGACCGCAATACGATGTTGATATAGATCAGAACGCCACTTCTGCTCTCATCCCAGCGATTATGCAGGCAACCTAGCAATTATGAAACTCTTTCTATTAGCCTCGCAGTGATGAATAGTTGAGACGACCCGCTCTGTTCTCCGTTCTCATCTTTATGCGCCGAATCGATATGTTTTGCGGCCTCCCTTTCGATCGCCATATGTACTCGTGAATCGCTTTGGATAAAAAGGGTCTGGCAAATAACCTCAATGCAAATGTAAATGGAACACACGAGAGAGAGAGAGAGAGAGATAGAGAGAGAGAGAGAGAGAGAGAAACAAAATAAAACAGAACATACACTGTATGTCCGCATAGAATGTCCTCATCTTCTGTTTCTGTTCCAGGGAGTTGCTTTGGTTTGATGGTGGTGGAGGGAGGGATTTGAGGGGAGAGGGGGGGTAGGGAGGAGGGACGAGAGAGATAGGGGGAGGGAGACCACACAGAGAGAGGACAGAGAGAGAGAGAGAGTGAATGACACAAACCAAATAAAACATATGTCCGCATAGAATTTCTTCATCTTTCTCTTTCTGTTCCAGCGAGTTGGGTTGGGTTGATGGTGATGGAGGGAGGGAGGGAGGGAGGAATGGGAGGTGGGGGGGTGGCACATGAGAGTCCACATGGGAGACCGGATTTACGCGCGCATCCTCCCTCTGATATACAAACGCAGCCGAGGCAAGCTGCAGCCATTCATTCTTCTTCCCTCCTCCTCCTCCTCCTCCTCCTCCAACCTCCTCCTCCTTCCTCATCTTCCTCCTATCTCCCAGCCAACTCGGGAATATAATGAGCATCGGCATCCAGCACTTTCCCTTCCGAGATGTTCAATCATCGTCGGGAATGGACAACACCCACACACACACACACACACGCACACACAGCTATTAGGAGACGGAGCGATGTAGGTGGAATGGCGCACACACACACACGCACACACACAAACACACACACACACACTTGCGCACACACTTCCTATAGACAGACACATGTGCACATACATCGACACACACACACAGCTATTAGGAGACGGAGTGGCGGAGGTGGACAGCGCCATAGTTCTCGCTGATGGATGGCGGCATTTCGTAACGGCCCCGACGTTCTTTCGTGAGCCCTGGTGTCATCCCCTGAATAATTAAACGCCCTCCCCCCCCCCGCCCAATCGTCTCCCCCCCCCTACCCTCCTCTCCCCCGCCTCCCCCACCCCGGTACAATTATCACAATCATATGTGCGGCTTTTGTCAAGTGCGGCCGGATTGTTGTTTGGTCGAGTGGGTTCCGGAACCGCACCCCCACCCCCACCCCCACCTCAACCCTTTAAATTGAATTAGGGCCGAAACCAATCGATGAGCAGGCCTCACTTAAGAGTGCCGCTTCTAACCAGGAGGGGCGGTGGTCGGAGGAGGAGGATGAGGAGGAGGATGATGAGAAGGAGGAGGAGGTGGAGGAGGAGGGGGGGGGGGGGTTGCGGAAAACACACAGACCCTCGCTTGTTTGCAAAAATTGGCCCCCTCGATGGGCAACGTGAAGTGAACTCATGTTGTTTCGGAGTCGTACGGTACGGGGGGATTATTGTTCCGGTAGACCGGGCCGACACAGATGGTGGTGGGGTTTTTTGTGTGCGTGTGTGTGTGTGTGTGTGTGTGTGTGTGTGTGTGTCGTGTGTGTGTGTGGATGCAAAGTAATCTTTCGAAGCAAATTGATCCAAATAAATGTTTATATGTTCGCGTACGACGCCAAATTGTCTGCACATTTAATTGCGGAAGGAGGTCCACGCAGCGATGCCAAAGACAAAATCATGAGAAGCACTAGAATCAAGGAGCTCGTCGTGTTCCTGTACCACCGGGGCCGCAGAGATTTAGAAATTACGCCAAAAAAGATATACAGCATGTACAAATATATACATATGTTCTATTATACATGTTTAAGTCTACTTGTATTGTACCTAATTCCATTTAAACCGGGTGTCATTACAGCTAGAGTAAAATAAATAACATTTGCATACGGGCGGAGGGAACGGTAACAAAAAAGGCTTGAGTAGCCCGGCGCTAAAAGCACGTCCTCGGTGCTGTCACAGCGCTATCACCAGTTAGCACACGTGTTAGCGCTTTTTTTGAATGATCACCTCTGCTCCGTTCAAGGGGGTCGGGGGGTGGGGATTTCACCTTCCCTGATTGACGTGTTACACACACATACACACACACACACACACACACACACACAGACGCACACGTGGGCGCACACACACGCTTCCCTTCCGAACATGCTTCAAGGTTTACCGTCGCCCCCCCCCCCCACCACCCACCATATCATAATCATGCAAATCAGTGCAAATGCAGCGTGACCGCTCCGACTAACATTTAAATGTAAATACATGGGGGGGGGGGGGGGGGGCGAGAGAGACAGAGAGAGAGAGAGACAGACAGAGGGAGAGAGAGAGAGAGAGAGAGAGAGAGAGAGAGAGAGAGAGAGAGAGAGAGAGAGAGAGAGAGAGAGAGAGAGAGAGAGAGAGAGAGAGAGAGAGAGAGAGAGAGAGAGAGAGAGAGAGAGAGAGAGAGAGAATGCCGAGCGTGACATAATGGTAGCAGTAACAGAGAGCACCAGGACAGCCGTAACGCCCACCCACACCCGGGCTCTGACAGCTTCCTGTGATCTGATGGCTGCTGGGAGGGGGGTGAGTGGTGTGTGTGTGTGTGTGTGTGTGTGTGTGTGTGTGTGTGTGTGTGTGTGTGTGTGTGTGTGTGTGTGTGTGTGTGTGCATGGATGTGCGCGGGTGTGCATATTTGTCACCACCTCCTCATCCCTTGGTAGTGGGAGCACACAGCTTTCAACTCTGAGGAAGACTCGCGTTTCTTCTTCTTCGTCGTCTCATATATTCATACTTTTCTCCCCACCTCCCCCCCTCCTCTCTCTCTCTCTCTCTCTCTCTCTCTCTCTCTCTCTCTCTCTTTCTTTTGCTATTTTGGCAAGTTCTGCGGGGAATCCCAAAGAAATGACAGCATATAGATAGACTTGGCCGAGGCTTACCGTCTCGCTGGGTAAATGTCACCGTGGTTATGGTCTGTGATCTCCCAGACCCACGCTATCCACAATATAATCAACACAGTATTCACCGTTTCCTATTGTATGTACCTTGAGTTGCGAAAGGGGAACTTAGTGTTTCACTTTATTCATGTATTTCACTTTAATAAAGTAGGTGATGAAGTACAATGTTTGGCTAGTTGTACCTGCGCCCGAGTTATTATTTCAACATATTTTACATTGACACACGGTGTAAGATATGTTAATTTCACTCCACTTGATTCAGGTGCGTGGAAAGGGGGCATACTGCATATTTTATATCTGAATATGAATATACTGAATATGAATCTCCAGTATACAGTATATACATACATATATTTATATTCTACACTACTTTTTTTATTGCGTTCGTCGCGACGCTGTACAATATCACCGCCGCAGACAAGGTCCTGCGTGCTCACCTCTAGCTCCGCCCCCCCGTCCCCGTCCCCCACCGTCACCTCAACCTGCCTTCAAATGCTATTGAATTATGGGTAATTCTCTTGCCACTTCCAGTCTGCCCATCTGTCAGGCCGAGTGACAACACGGGCGCGAGCGAGGACCGCAATTTTCTGCGACCCCAAAAAAAAAATGGAAGCGACGTCGAGCTCCCGCCCAGAGGAGATTAAAAGATTAATAATTCAGCCGCAGGTCATGAATCAAGTCGGGTTTTTTTTATTTTTTTATTCATCCATTTTTTTCCCGCCGTTTCTTTTTTGCGTCGAAAACCTTGTGGGCGCCGTTGTCACCTTCGTTTTAAACTGGCTTCTGCTGCCCGTTGCCTCTTGGTTGAGCTGGTTTTGTCTTCAGGTATTATGTCATTACATCACCGGGGAAGTACAGGAGACCTCGGAAAAACACCACAAAGGTACAATGGGGCCGTTGCGCACTCGGGGTGTGTGTGTGTGTGTGTGCTGTGTGTCTGTGTGTGTGTGTGTCTGTGTGCGTTGAGGTTCAAGGTCAATCTAATGGTGCTCCAGTGGCGGGGGGGTTTTACCTGCCTGTGTGAGAGAGACCACACGTGGGCCGGGGCAGTAAATGGATGAAGTAGATCTGGCGTCGGCGTCGGTCAGCGCTGTGCCGGTTGAATCGGAGGAGAGTAGGCGTTTTGTATTGTACCTGCAAGGTGGTCGCCTCGTCCTGCCAACCCGATCAGTTAATGATTATACCGCTTGTCCGTTTTTAATATTTTTACCCCACCGGGCGAGTACAGCAGCGTCGAGTCCCGAAACGGTCCGACTATGAAGTCCTTCGTATTCGATTATGGTTTCATTTGCGGAACAAGAGACAAATCCCGGAAACAAGGAAAAGCCTTATGAGTGAGCATTTAATTCTCAGCCTGAGAGAGATTGCATCGCGTTGAAGCCGTTCCCATGTGGACCATTTTTGAATTCCACATTGTTCAATTGTTTCAACCCTTCTGCCCGGGATCTGCCCGGCCGCATAATAAAAACCCCGTCTTGGAGTCCATTCCGGCTGGATCTCCCCAGACATTCATCTCCGTACCCTGTAGGGCCCTGCCCCACATTGTCTGCGCGACAGGACAGTCCCTCGGTGGGTGCGGCCCAGAGCCCTACAAGCCCTTCCAAGCCTTCTTATCCTGCCTCAGCCCCGTCCAGCACCAGTTGATTGGTCTGTCGTCCGCTCTGTTCAAAACTTCAAAGCGACTGTGTGTAGGATTTTTTGAATGCATAAATCACTTTAAAAGGCAATATTCTGGATGAATATGATGGAATTTAACATAAAAAATGAGACCTTCCCCCGACTCTTATTTTGGAACCGGGTCAATTTTGCCCGGGGAAAAGAAAGGAAGTGACGGAAGTGTGGAAAATGGCTAAAAGTATAATTCAATGTTCTTTCATGCCTTTTTAACGTGTACAAGGTTTATTTACGATGAGAAGTAACATTAGTTTATGGTCGTTATTGTCTCAACCCACGGAGCTCGCGCTCCAAGTGCTCTGAATGCACTTGGAGCTCCAGCAAGGCTGCAGTTCACTTCCCGATCAAAGGGGTTCAGTAATGAGGGAGTTTCGGATCCTTGCACATACTGTAGTACTTCTAACTAGGAATCTACCTCTTCCCCTGGCTTCTGTTATGTTCCTCCTGCTATTTGATACACAACACGGGACCAAGTCTCTCTCCATTTCAGTCATTTTGCCGTACAATCCTCAAGCTGTCCCATCACTGCCACTCACTTTGCATAACGGTTTTCGGAACAGACTGAAGCCTTGTGCCTTGCATTGTCGGGACTTGTAGGAAGAAAAGGAAAAAAAAAAGCATTTGATTCCTTGCGGGCCGCCAAACCGCGCACAACGCGGTACACCACAGCGTTCATTCATGCACTCCAATGTCATCACACAGTCCGAAACGGAGCGCCACTCCTCCCAATGAAAGGTATCATTCATCTCGTCGATTATCTCCCCGGAGTTCGATTCCGCTCCCGTCTTATACTCGTGTGTCCCAGTAAATTGACGCATATCTCATGCCCATCAGGGGAGATTCCTTCATCATTGTGTATGCCATTGGCCAGCGGTTCTCAAACTAGCTTTAGTGTCGTACCCCCTCAAAGACTTTGTTTTAAGCTCAGTACCCTTTTTTTCCAGCACAAATAATTCCAGAGAAAGTACAGTAGCAGGGCCCGGATTCTGACCTATCGAACCAAAGATATATGCACCCACCGTGTGCCGAATAAGATTGGTTCGAGCTCCTCTTCTTCATAAAGCCCGCTTTGGTCATCATTATGAATAATACTTGGGAGAACTCCGGCGGCAGCTGGAATTTTTGATAGCACCTTTCCATCAGCGCTTCACTCAATGAAATGGGACGATAATGAACAGATTCTATTGAGTCTCTATCCTTTTTGGGGGGTTCTGAGTTATCAGGGCCCCCCTAAAGGACACAGGTAGGCTTCTTTTTGTGTGATTCTCCGATGAAGACCTCTGTGAATCTTGGGACTAGTAGCTAGCTACTCTGTGGGTAAGACTGATAGGACTCTATGGGCAAACCGTCCGGCCTCTGAGGATTTTCTGTCATTTAATTGTACAATGGCGTTTCTAACCTCTGTCTCTGTGACAGGGGCCCTCAAACTTTCTGCCGGTTCTTTGGAAAGTTAAGGATAATTGTATTTCATCAGAAAAAGTCCTCTTTTCCCAAATGATCCTTTAGGCCGATCCACATAGAAACCATACGAATTATTAACTCTGTTAATGCCCGTTGTGTCTACAATACGTTCATTTTGTCTGTTTAGGATAGCTAGGTATATTGCGACTATTTTCACGTATCCTCACGTTTCTTGTATTCCGATAAAAGATGGATGCCATTGCGTTCTCTCCACCGTTCGTCAACACACGGACCTGCACATCCCAGAATGCAACGGCTCTTGTCCCATTGTATTTTAAACCGATAAACTATCTCCCCGAGTGGGCCTCAATCTCTTCCTGTCATCGCCAAGACCTCGTATCGCGCACATGGTTCTCGTTACGTTACAATCACAACCTGTTACGAGTTATTCATGTCCGTTACGCTTAACAACGCGCCGCTTCCCCACTTCATCCCCTCACGTGGTTTCTTTCCGGAAACTTTGCCCTATTTCCTTTTTTATTATTATTATTTTTCCCGGATTTTCTGCCCTCAGCGGGGCCGGGCCGTATAGTGCAGTGTGTGTGTGTGTGTCTGGCACAGATATAAAAGGGCTATCATTGTTGCCGTCGGTGACACCGTGACACGTGGCGGGTGCCCTCTAGGGGCGGGGCCCCACGGAGCCTCAACCTCAAAACCCTCAGCCGGGGCCATAACTCTTCGGCGGGGCCCCCGCGGGGAGCCGTGATTTCAAGTGGCCATTCATCTTGTGTCACACGAGGGGCCCCCGACCGGCTGATGTATACGCTCTGAAGTCTAACCTCAACATCTTTATCTTCCCCCGCTCTCTCTCTCTCCTTTCCCCTTCTCTCTCTCCTCTCTCCCTCTCTCTCTCTCTCTCTCTCTCTCTCTTCTCTCTTCTCTCTCTCTCTCTCTCTCTCTCTCTCTCTCTCTCTCTCTCTCTCTCCTTCCAATTGTATTTTGTCGGTTCGCTTTATCCGACGTTTTATCCTCCCATTTCATGTCTTTTTACCTCCTGTTATATTCATCTTTCTTTCCCCCCTCTCCCTCCCTTTTGCCTTTCTTCATCCATCTCTCCCCCTTTTTCTCCCCCCATTCGCCTCTCCCTCTGTCTCTCTCTCTCTCTCTCTTTCTCTCTCTTGGCATCTCTCTCCCTCTCGCCATTGCTCTATCTCTC
This sequence comes from Coryphaenoides rupestris, assembly GCA_002895965.2. Classification (NCBI taxonomy): domain Eukaryota; kingdom Metazoa; phylum Chordata; class Actinopteri; order Gadiformes; family Macrouridae; genus Coryphaenoides; species Coryphaenoides rupestris. Next base: position 93,553 of record PIJE02000919.1, on the reverse strand, counting down.
TCTTTCACCATCTCTCTCTGCCTCTCTGTATCTCTGTCTCTCTCTCTCTCTCTCTCTCTCTCTCTCTCTCTTTCCCTTTCTCTCTCCCACAATGCAGTTGCTGGCTCCGCCTGGACACGTACTTCATCTGGAGTTTCATCGGCCCGGCAACCTTGATAATTATGGTAAGCGTGGAGTGTCACCCCTTCCACCCCCCCCCCCCCCACCCCCCCCTCCCCCTTCCGTTCGTACTCATTAACCCTGCTTAGCCTGCGGGTCGCTGCTTAAACGGTCTGCAGAGGGAGGGATGGAGAGAGAGAGAGAGGGAGAGAGAGAGAGAGAGAGAGAGAGAGAGGTCCCTTTGCCCTGTTGGGTGTGGACGCCACCGGCCACACGCCCACCCACCCACCCACACACCCACACACACACACACACACACACCACACACACACACACACACACACACACACACACACACACACACACACGGGAGAACGGACGAGGTCGAAAAGAAGAAGAAGAAAAAAGAAATCCGGTGAGGACGAGAGAAAAAACAAAAACCCACACAAATAAAGTATATTCATTTGTTTGCTTTTATTTATTTCTTTATTTTCTCTTCCCCTGTAAGTCACCCTCCTGCAGCGGCGGCCACTGACTGAGACCACGTTGGCAGGGAAAGTCAGAGCAGCTAAAGAACGCCAGCGAGAGATGGAGCGAGAGACATCGTCGAGACAGAGAGGGGGGGAGAGAGAGAGAGAGAGAGAGAGAGAGAGGGAGAGGGAGACATTGAAAGGGACAGAGAGAGGGAGAGAGAGGGAGATTGAAAAGGACAGAGAGAGAGGGAGAGAGGGAGACATTGAAAAGGACAGAATGAGGGAGAGAGAGAGAGAGAGAGAAATGGAGAGAGAGGGAGACATTGAAAAGGACAGAGAGAACGAGAGAGAGAGAGAGAGAGAGAGACGGAGAGGGAGAGAGAGAGGGTGAACTCTGGTTAGTATTCAGTGCTGGGAGTAATCCGCCCCGCAGCAATTATGATTGATTTTGTTCCCGTTCCTCCCCCCCCCTCCCCCCCCCCCCCCCACCCCCACCCACCAAAGTCCCACTGCTCCGTCATCTCTCTTACTCAGTCACCCCCACCCTCCTCCGCCCATCTCTCCGAGGTGCCCCAAAGGAGGAGGAGGAGGAGGAGATCTCTGGGCGTGACGTTCATGTCGTGTGTCATGTGATGCAACGCCAACATGGCCGTGGCTTCCACACACACACACACACACGCACGCACACACACACACACACACACACCGATCCCACACCGTCGAACGTTTTTAGTTTAGTTTACATTTTTAATCAGCAAAGCACTTTGTACGCCAGCTTGAGAAGTGCTTCATAAATAATGTTGCGCGAACAATGTTGTATTCTTTTATCGTTATCGTTGACTTCAACACGTTATGTAAAAACATAAAAGTCATGAGAATAACAGTTATGCTTCACCCACAAAATTGCTGTGGGTTCATTTCGCAAAATATCGGCGCTGACGGCACCGACCACATTAAACGATTTCCTTACTATACACCTCTCGGCGACGCTTGAGGAGGATTGAGCCCGTTTTGGATTTGGTCTCGTCCATTTGGGCCGCTGCCGCCGTCGGCATGCCAACGGTGCGTCGGAACGTCATTATGCGTCTCCGGGAACCTTCAGAATCAATAAATACCCGCTAAGTGCGCTAAACTGCGTGGGTCGAGTCAAGGGGGACGGGATTTATCAACTTGTTTAAAAAGGAGAAGGGCTGAGGGCTCGTCTCTCTCTCTCTCTCTCTCTCCCGCGCGATATTATTATGTTTATTATTACGTTTCCAAGGAGACCCGGAACTGGAGGGCACGCCGGAGTCTCTGCACCGCACACATATACAGACACACACACACACACACACACACACACACACACACAGATCAACGTGTTTTTCCTGATCCCAGAAGTCGTAATGCCCGGACTTTAGATGCTGCTTCCTCGAGCCCAACACGGCTAATGCTCTTTCATGCTCCAGTTCGGGGAGGGGGGGGGGGGAGAGAGAGAGAGCAATCATTCACAATACTCCCGCCGGTGGCTTACCTCGCGCGCTACGTGTGCTACGTGTGCTACGTGGTGCTACGTGACTCCGCTGGCGGGGTTTTTTTTTTTTTCTTTCCCTTTCCGGGAGAGACGAAGCCAAAGAAAAAAAAAAAAACCGAAGGCCGGTAGCCATTTACGGGCTGCCAACACGCAAAGGCCAGGCGGAAAGCCCCAGCGAGGGAGAATTAGAAAAGGTGGCAGAAGGCGGGAAGTTAGTAAGTTAGTCGCGGCGGTTTGTATGCTAGCGGCGCGAGCGGCGGACATGCTAGGTCCATGCTCGGTTGCTGTCTTGTTTAAATGTACTATATAAGTAAGAATCAGTGCATTCATGATCTCCGTGGGTTGAGACAATAACAATCAGAAACTAATGTTAGTTCTAATCATAATTAAAACTTGTACACATTTAAAAAAGCTATGAAATATAATTATAATTATCCACGATTACATGTCACTTCGTTCCTTTTTCCCGTGAAATCCGACCCGACTCAAATATAAGAGAAATCACCCAAAAGCTGTTCTACCAACAGAGAGAGTCTGGGAAGCTTCAACTTAACTTCAACCACAACCTGCTCACAAACTGGCAATTTAAAGAGATTTGTGCTGTAAAATCCTCCATGTAGTCCCTGAACGGATTCATTATTCTTCCACGCAGGACCTTTAAAGCTGAAAAGTGAAATAAATAAAACGAAAATAAATACAATAGCTATTGATATTTTCACTGTCACATAAAACTGTTATTATTCGTAATATAATTATCACAATTGATATAAATAAGAAATGCGACACAAAACGTCAATGTATAATCAGTTGAGGGAGTTAAGTGACGAACAGAATTAAATAAATGGGAACCATTGGGAACGTTATAGTAATCTCATTGCCTTTGTATGCTGGAACGTGTGTACATTCGTCGTCTTTCACACCGCGGGCGAAATGTTTTCCCCGAAAATATAAGCGCTAATCGCCGTGGAATTCCAGCCGCTAATTCCGAATTCAAAGCGCATCTTTTTGATTCGCCGCACATGAAACGGTCACATCCTGGCACGCGCTACGGCGAAGCAATTACCGCGTTGGAAACGGCGCTGGCGTCGCCATCAATACACGTTTACGCCGCGTGTTAGCCGGCGCGCTAATTATCCGTCGAGACCGTGGAAATATTAATTTGAATTAGCCCACGAGTACGAACCTTTCTCCCGCAAGTTTAAAAAAAGAAAGTCGTTCTCCTCGCCGTCGCTGGCTGCCGTTTCGAGGTGCGGGCTGTCAAAATACAAGGTGTTGTCGGAGATAAACTCCACGACTGCAACCAATATGAAGATCCTTTGTGTTGTTGTTGTTGTTGTGGTGGTACTTCTACCAAAAGAAGCAAAGCTATGCAGCAGCAGCAGCGGTGAACGCCCACACACGCACGCACACACACAAACACACACCAACACACACACACAAACACACACCGACACACACACACCATTGGTCACGCGGTTAAGAACGTGTGGCCATGGTGAAAGGTATGAACACCGTGAGATGGAATGGCCGCCCCGCCGCGCCGCAGCAGAAGGCAGCCCGCCGGTCGTGCTCGGTGGTCTCCATGGTTGCCCGCTCGCGCCCGATAGAATTTTCATGGGATTTTGTGCTCTGTTTGGCAAAGTGGGTGGGGGGGGGGGGGGGGGGGTGGGGGGGGCGTGTTTTTGAAATAACTTTGGCGCGACAAAGTGCACTGATTTAAAATGAATGGAAGCGAGAGATGGGAACACGCAGGCTTCATTTATTCCTGTGTTGTGTTTTTCCCTCCTTTCTCTCTCTCTCTCTCTCTCTCTCTCTCTCTCTCTCTCTCTCTCTCTCCGTCTCTCTGTCTCCCTCCAGCTCAACGTAATCTTCCTGGGCATTGCTCTGTACAAGATGTTCCATCACACGGCCATCTTGAAGCCGGACTCGGGTTGCCTGGACAACATCAAGTAAGAGCACTCTGAGTGTCAATTAGAAGGTGAAAATGTACAGGAATAGCTTTTTGGAGTGAGCGGGCTTTCCAGGCAAAAAAATCTAGATCTCCGAGTATCCAGTGCGTTCTTTTGTATTCGAACAGAGCGTTGAAGACGCCTAAGATCTGTCTTTTCCCAATCGTTGCTTTTCAATGCCCTTTGGAGATGAAGAAAAACACGAATAATCTATATTTATAAGCGACCCCATTAGGTTTGACGGCTTCAACGTCGACGCGATTGAGTCTCTTTCCTCCTGTCCTGCGTCGCAAAGCACTCGAGTCTCCCCGCGAACACAGGGAGAAGGAGAAGGAGGAGAAATAAGGAGGAGGAGAAGGAGGAGGCTGGCTGGCTGGTAGACGAGCGCCTCCGTCGAAGCGTCTCTAATTATCCCGAAAAGGTTGTGTCGCGGCGTGGGTTCAGAAGCAGCCAGGTATTCACTTGGGCGTCCGCCGTCTCCTGAAGAGCACGCTCGTGTGCGTCGCAAAAGGCCAAGAGACAATCAGACGGAATTAACCAGGTGTTATCTCCGCCGTCAACACGGACGCTGAATATTCATATCCCGGAGTGTGTGTGTGTGTTTGGCGTGTGCGTTGGTGTGTGTGTGCATGTGTGTGTGTGTGTGTTTGGCGTCGGGCTGCGCTTCCTAATCCCAGCGTTCCTGAAGGTTGCGTGCGGCAAGCCAAAAACGACGTCATTTTATTTTTATATTCAATTATTTCACTGACTTGACAGGATGGTTCTTTTTCGCCTGCTATCCGCTAACGGCGTTACTTAGCGGACGCGTCCATCCGACCAGCGGAAGGGATTTGCTTAGCATGGAAATATCGGGATTAAAATATTTATATTTGTCCTATATTTTTTTTTTTATATAGTTGCAGAAAAGTGCAGTTTTTTCCCGCCTGATCACCGCTTCAACACGTACACACCACCGCCGCTCGAACCTCTTCGCAACTGCACCGTGACACAGCTTTTTGGTCGTGTTTCTCATTCGGCCATTTTTTTTCCCCCATCATCATGAACTCCCCAAGCCCCCGCCGGGGAGGAGGAGGAGGAGGGGTGCTGGGGGAGAGAGAGGGGGGAGAGAGAGAGAGAGAGGGGGGAGAGAGAGAGGGGGCAGCTGGCGTTAAGCCACTAAACGTCAGGTGGAGAGCGATCGCGCAGATGTGGCGAAGTTGTAGGGGCGGCCATTCGCGGTGATGGATCAGAGTTTGGGTTCGATTATGTTTTTTTGCCCGCCTGCCTGCCTGCCTGCCTGCCTGCCTGCTCTCTTTAAGGCTCTCAGGGCGCATTAGTAGCCAGCTCCCGGGGCCCCTGGCTGGCTGGCTGCTGGCTGCTGGCTGCTCACAACCCTGTACGCCACCGCACACACACACACACACACACACACACACACACACACACACACACACACACACACACACACACACACACACACACACACACACACCACTCTTCCACTGACTCAGTGCAGCGTTTGCTCCTATATCACACACAAACACACACACACACACACACACACACACACACACACACACACAATGTAGATAAATATAGGTACACGTTTGTTAGTGTGTGCCGTGTGTGTGTGTGTGTGTGTGTGTGTTTACAGCATCCACCGAGTCTCATCCCACCCCTCCCCCACCCCCGCCCCCCTTGGCAGGCAAGATGGCACTTAAACTAGTACACATATATAAATATATATACTGTATATATATATATATATATATATATATATATATATTTCCATCCCCAAAAGGATGTGTTCTTTATGAACTACACCAGTCACATCTCGTCCCTGCCAGCATTGGTAATCAGCCTCTCTCTCTCTCTCTCTCTCTCTTCCTGTCTCTGTCTCTCTTGAGAGAGAGAGAGAGAGAGAGAGAGAGAGGGGGAGAGAGAGAGAGAGAACATGGAGGGACTAGTAGACTAAATGCTGCCACCAACTGCTAAGCGGCGTCCCACAGTAAAAACACTCCCCTCGCAAACACTCTCCCCTCCATGTCGTCTCCCTCCCTCCGTTGCCAGGACGACGACGACGACGACGACAACCTGAAACAGAGAGCCTATGTTTCTGGTTATGAGACGAGTATCATATTCTAGAGAGAGGCACTTGCCAAAGTATTATTAAGTTGCCCATCTATGTTTAAATTAATTTAGTTATTACAATCAGATAAGCCAAAGATTATTTGTAAATTAGGTGCCTTTTTGAAGAATGCCCTTCCTCTGTTTAAGTAACATTTGTTGTACTTTAGCTGTTGTTTTAGGATTATTGTTAATATTTTGCTTGTGCTCCATACCATGTGATCATGGGTCCTGAGTCACATAAATACAAAATGTATAAATTAAATTAAATTAAATGGAAACAGTCACCTGTGAAAGAACCCCCCCCAGCAAAACCTGCTTCCCTTTGCGAACATGTGATCTCCACAAAAAAAGAAAAGAAGGACAAAAAGTGCATTTGCGTTGCATTGAATAATGCAAAGTAAATGATGGATGGCGCAATAATAAAATGGGGGCCCAGTGGTAGATGAATGGGCTTTAATGGGATTGAGCCGTCAGCGGAGACTGAGTCAAAGGCATCCGTTTTGCGCTACCTGCTCGGGGTTGTTAGCGCGCCGCGGGGAGAGCTTGTGTTTAATGACTACATGTGGACACGTTCACATTCGTTTCTCCTCGCTTTATTTTTATTTTTCTCTCTCTCCCCAGGACCATTTAGGGTCGGCGTTATTTAAAACGGTGGAATTATTTTGGTCATTCCTCTCATGCGCATGACTACCTGACCATCGATGTACATAAATATAAATATATATACGTATATATATATGTGTATGTCTATATATAAGTCGTAAGTTATTTTGATTGATAAAGTGCCTTTCAAAACCAGGGTTACAAGGTTGAAAAAATTGATCTGAGATAAAAGTTAAAAACAATGTTAAAACACTACTCGTATATATATAATATTATATAACTTATATAACTGTCTATAAAGTTTACATTGTTGGTTGTGTGTGTGTGTGTGTGTGTGTGTGTGTGTGTGTGTGTGTGTGTGTGTGTGTGGTATCTATTGCACAACACACTTTTTGCGATACATTGCCCTATGAGCCGGCCAGGGGCAATATCGATGGGGTTGCGTGCTGTGTGTGTGTGTATATATATATATACACACACACACAGCACAAAGTATGATCCATCACGCCGCCGCTGCCACCAGGAGCCACTCACCTTTTGACCCCGGCGCTCTTCTAACAGACCACAAAACACACAACAACACACACTCCACTCCAACATATACACACACACACACACACACACACACACGCAACATTTCGAGGTCAGCTTTGGGAGAGAGAGAGAGAGAGAGAGAGAGAGAGAGAGAGAGAGAGAGAGAGAGAGAGAGAGAGAGAGAGAGAGAGAGAGAGAGAGAGAGAGAGAGAGAGAGAGAGAAGAGAGGAGGAGAAGAGAGAGAGAGAGAGGAGAGAGAGAGAGAGAGAGAGAGGGCAGTAAAAAAAAAACGGCACGTTTGCTATTTAGGGTAGTGGTCATTCGTCTGGCCCCGTAGCGGAGGGCCCCCGACTCATTAGTCAAGGCAAACGCGTGTGTGTGTGTGCGGACATATGTTCTTTAGACCGGGGCCGCGCATGGACCCCCCCCCACCCCCTAAGTGATGACCAGACGTTCTTCAGCCCACCGTGTCGTTAATCATCAACGCAAAAAAACGCAAAAAAAAACAAACGCCATTTTGTCCCGGCGCCCTCCTGTCCGCACCGTAAAAAGAAAAAAAAAGAAACGACGAAATCGATGATAAAGACGTGAATCACACGCATTCGGGTAATTGATGCGCGTCATGGCGCCGTCACGTTAATTGCTCTCATAGCTCGAGCTTCGCCACGGCAACGATGTCGTGGCCGTCGTGACGATCCTTCTTTCTCCGGTCGCTGTTGCTGTCGCTGTCGCTGTTGCTGCTGCGGCTGCGGCGGTCGGACACATGATGAGGAGGAGCGGGCCGATAGATAATGAGAGCAAATCACCCCAGGGGTCAGAGAGTATCGTCACCATGGCGACGACGATGACGAAGACGACGACGACGACGGCGGCGGCGGCCTGGACTCGACTCAGCCCTCCGTGGACATCAATATGCAACGCGAGGGGATCGGGGGGGTCGGGGGGTCGGGACCTCGTGGGCCAACCATTGCTTAGGGATCTCATTTTTACTTTCATTTAACTTTTTATCATCGCGAGCTATTATGTGAGCACAGTGGTTTAGTCGTGCTACTGTCTCATTGCAGAATTCAATTTAAAAATAAACCTAAACAAAAGAACCATTGTCTCGCTCTGTGTGAAATCCTCCTGTTTTTGTGCTTCACACTCTTTTTGTGTGTTTTTTTTTTTGTTGTATTTTTTGTCTTGTTGTCGTGCTCCAGCTCGTCTCTCTGTATGGGTGCCGGATGTGTGCAGCAGAAGCGTTTAATAGCCGATGTGCTTTTTAACACGTTTTACCAACGCTCGCTGCCTGTCTTTGGCTATCAATCATGTCACGTTTTCCGTCTCCATCGTGCTGATTTTAATTGTAATATGAATGTTTGAGTGCTTTTTTTCTTCTTCTTCTTCTTGTTCTTCTTCTTGTTCTTCTTCTTCTTCTTCTTCTTTTTTTACTGCATGTTTATCTGTTCTGTTCTGTTCTGTTTTTTCACAAAGATCCTCTGCCTTTCGGATTGTCTCTCTCGCTCTCTGTCTCTCTCTCTCTCCCCTTTCTCTCCCCCCTTCTCTCTCTCTCTCTCTCTCTCTCTCTCTCTCTCTCTCTCTCTCTCTCTCTCTCTCTGTCTCATCGTTTGCTCTCTCTCTCTCTCTCTCTCTCTCTCTCTCTCTCTCTCTCTCTCTCTCTCTCTCTCTCTCTCTCTCTCTCTTTCTCTCTCCTTTCTCTTCCCCTCTCTCTCTCTCTCTCTCTCTCTCTCTCTCTCTCTCTCTCTCTCTCTCTCTCTCTCTCTCTTCCTCTCTCTCTCTCTCTCTCTCTCTCTCTCTCTCTCTCTCTCTCTCTCTCTCTCTCTCTCTCTCTGTTTTCTCTCATACTTTGCTTTTCTCTCCCCCCTCTCCTCTCCGCCATCTTGATTTTAGCCATCGTTACTATGAGGGCTGTGTCATTGTGGAGTGGCGTTGGTAAGACGTGACACTTCGGGGAGGAAAACACACTTCCTATCTATCAGTGTTGTACTTGTGGTGTACCCCACCCGCTCCCCCCTTCCCTTTTCCCGATGACCTTGAGGTCCTCCAACCACCAATGACAAGCCTGACGAACCTGACAAAGTGTACACCGCCTAACACACACACACACCGCAGCGCCGAACGGTAGAAGGATGGAAATACACACACACACACAAAGAAAAAGATTAAAATGGATTCCAGTGCAGGCGGAAGTATAAGTACATTAAACAACTGTAACGTGATTAATGTTGCCCATATGGCTAGCCCCTCCCCCTCCCCTGCGCTCTGGCAACACACATGATGCGGATACGTACCATTAGCATTCGCTCTCGCACGTTTGGTGAGATAATTAACACCCTATCAAGCCTTTTAAAATGCTTTAACGCCAGTCTAACGGGGGGCAAATTGACCTTTTTTTTTTTTCCCCCCCCGATCACACACTTCAATCATTCACGGCTTTAAAGTGAATGGCACCAAAATGGAGTCATTTCAAAAAGGAAATTGAGGATAATTCCATGGCCCTCGTTGGAAATACTTCCTCTCCAACGATCGCTCATTTTTTGTGCTTCGTGATTATGCCAATAAAGCTTTTTCGGGTGACATTTTTTTTTTCTTCTTCTCCTCCCGGGTTATTTCGTTCGTTTTTTTTTTTCATTTTGTTCCCCGTCAAACCAAAGCAGACGAGTGCTCTTTCACCTGAAGAGAGACTATTACTGGGAGAGTGCGTCTGCAGAGGATCCATTGCTGGTGTATTCACACTGCTCAGCGGGGGGGTGATGATCTGGAATATTCCTCCCCTCACTGCCGACGCCTGTACCACTAAAAAAACCACCATTTGCATTATACGGTCGCTTATGTATCGATCAAAGCGCTATGATATAATCATAAAAGTATAAGTATACAGATTTAAACACGAACAAAGTACAGCGCATTTAATGCCTTTTTAATTCTAAGATAATATAAGATACGATAAGATACTTTATTAAAGGAAATTCTTTTGCCAGAGGTGGCTCAAAATCCCCAACAAAATAAGAATAACAATCGAAGAATAAAGAATAAAACATAATTCTTCAGATAATTCTTCCTTTAGTTGCATTATGGCTTGATTTACTTGAAGCCCATAATACCGTCTCTTTGAATTCAATACGTCTGAGTCAGAAAACAGCCTTGAACAACACAACGCGCCACTCGAGCTGCGCGACTGTACGTTGTCAATGATGTGAATGATGGGAATTATTGGCAAGCGTGCGTTTTTGTCAACAAGCCGCCGGCACACTGTCGCTGGCGTCCAAACCTATCACCCACCCGCCCCTCCAAACATCATTACTCTCTCTCTCTCCTTTTAACAATGGATACAACAACTCCGGAAACAAAAATACAATATAAGCCGTCTCCGGGAAACGACAACAACAACAACAACATGGGTGGGGGTGGGGGGGGGATACAGGGCAATATGGATCATTTAAAGGGTATATGCTTTGATACAGCTCACACACACACACACACACACACACATGCACACACACACACACACACACACACACACACACACAACGAACTGTTGATGTGGCGTTGCAATATGCCAGAGGTTGCTCAAAATCTTGATTATTATCGTTTTTTTCTTCCTTTAGTTGCATTATGTCTTGATTTACTTGAAGCCCATAACGCCGTCTCTTTGAATTCAACACGTCTGAGTCAGAAAACAGCCTTGAACAACACAACGCGCCACTCGAGCTGCGCTAAACAACTCCCAGTCGTTGGGCTGTACGTTGTCAATGATGTGAATGATGGGAATTATTGGCAAGCGTGCGTTTTTGTCAACAAGCCGCCGGCACAATGTCGCTGGCGTCCAAACCTATCACCCAGCCGCCCCTCCAAACATCATTACTCTCTCTCTCTCTTTTTAACAATGGATACAACAACTCCGGAAACAAAAATACAATATAAGCCGTCTCCGGGAAACGACAACAACAACAACAACATAAGCCGAGATAAGAAGGAACCGAGAGCAGACTACCGACTACCATCTCGTCGTCTCGAATCTCTGTCTTTGGATTCGCGTTTGCTTTTGACCTCCATTGTCTTTGCCCCGCCCCCTCCGCCCGCCTCCTCCTGGACAATCCTGACACTGGTTTTGAGGTCAATATTTTGCCCTCGCTCGTTCTCTCTCTCGTTCCTGCACTTTTTCTTCTTCTTTTTTTTGGTGGGGGGGGGGGGGTCTGGTATTATGTCCCGCTCAGGGCAGCGCGGGGGGCTTGATGAAGTACCCCTCTCTCTCTCTCTCTCTCGCCAGGTCATTAAGCTCTGGGAAAATGATGTTTAATGGCCGATGCTGTGATTTCATGAATCTATCTTCTTTTTTATTATTTTTTTCTTCGTCTTCTTCTTCCTCCTTCGCCCGCACACCTGGCCAATTTAGAAAACCAAAAAAAATGCTAATGGCTGCCAGCGTTTATAAGTGGGTGAGGGTGGGGATGGGGACGGGGACGGCGGGGGGGGGGAAGGGCTGCTAAATATTTTGGGTGCCTCTGAATTATGCCAAGCACCTCCCGAAATGAGCTTACGGCACAAATTCCCTCTTAAACTCTGTGTGTGTGTGTGTGTGCGTGTGGTGTGTGTGTGTGTGCGCGTGTGTGTGTGTGTGTGAGAGACGCTGTTCCCCATTTATGATTAGTTGTCGACTAGACTTCCTTCCTCCCCTTCCTCCCCCTCCGATTCCCCCCCCCCCCCTGTGGTTTTTTAAACGATCCCTCGCCGTGATCCAAACCTCTATACTCCCAAGTGACGTGCATTTTAACCTCAAAAAGGTAAAAGTGCTGTGAAATGTTCCGTGCGGGTGATTCAATGTGCCTTTTAATGCTTTTAATTCTTTTTTCCCTTCTATCTTTTTAAAATACCCTTCACGTCACTAAGCTATCAAGAGTACGAACCTGAAATCAAGTAAGACTTAAATGAAAAAGCCCCCCCCCCAGCCCCCCAGCCCCCGTCCCCCAACGCCATCTTTCATTTACCCCTCCCCTCCGAGGGAACCAATCACAGCGCGGCGCATCGATCCCCGCACTCACCTCTCTGAATCATCGCAATGATTTATCGCGCACGCACATGTGTGTGTGCGTGTGTGTGTGGTGTGGCACACGTGTTGTGGTATGTGTGTGGTGTGCGTGGTGTTGTGTGTGTGGAAGGGACGCACTTCCCTCATATTGAGAGCTGCACGATCAACACGGTTCGTTTAGTGTGTGTTTGTGTGTGTGTGGTGCAGCTGTATCAAAGCATAAACCCTTTAAATGATCCATATTGCCCTGTATCCCCCCCCCCCCCCCCGCCCGCCCCACCCCCCACCCATCTACATATACTGTACCCAACAAAAAGCCCACCAATCTTGTCCGTTACGAGATTCCCACAAGATTTTCCCTCCCGATCTTCCTCCCGATCTTCCTCCCGATCTTCCTCCCGCCATCTGGAGTCACGCTGTTTTCCCTCCACATTAGCGAGCCTGCGTATTCCTCCCACCATTTGTCTAATGAGGAATTTCCGGTGCCATCCGTGCCGTCCGTCCTTTTTTTCCCCCTCCCTCTTTTTATTCTGTCGAAGCCTCGATCCCGTTCGTCACGCTTCAGGGTTTAGCCGCGGACTGGGGGGCTGGGGGGAGTGCCGCTCTTAATAGGCGGCTTTTTATGGTTTTAAATGAATTCTCGACGCATGAGGTTTTGACGTATAATAAAGAACACATGTACGATGCCGAGTTCATCTTGGTGATATGCGATACGTAGCACTTAATAGTCTAGTCTAGCGTCATTGAAGAGAACATTGGAAAGGGCGTTTGGGAATGATGAATCGTGATGAATTCATTTATTTATCTTTTTCTTTCCTTCTTTAGTGGAAAAAAGTTTTTTTTTTCCCCATTTATTATACTGCACCGTCAGCAATGTTTTGTTGTTTCACTCTCTCTCTTACTTATCGTAAGTCCCACTGGACAAAAGCCAAATGCCCTAAATGTTAATGTAAATGTAAATGTACTTCCTTACTTTTGTGCGTGGTTACTTACATTAAATGACATCTGCTTTCCATTACTTTAAGCAGAGAATTCCTTGCATAAACTATTCCCCACTCTTCCCTGTGGGGGGGGGTGGTTAATGAAGTCACCTAGATCTGAATTAGATCTAGATCTCTTGTTTTGCACCCCGCTGTTCCCCGGCCAGGTCCTGGGTGATCGGAGCCATCGCCCTGCTGTGCCTGCTGGGCCTCACCTGGGCCTTCGGTCTGATGTACGTCAACGAGAGCACGCTGGTCATGGCCTACCTCTTCACCATCTTCAACTCCCTGCAGGGCATGTTCATCTTCATCTTCCACTGCGTGCTGCAGAAGAAGGCGAGTTTCCGTCGGTTCCTTCTCGTTTACTGACCCCCTCCCCCCCCGCACTCACACGTCACTTCCTTGGCAAAACCGACGCGGTTCAAATATAATAGAAATAAGCCCACAGCCTCAGAGAGTTGGGAAAGGTCGACTTTTTCCATGTAGTCCCTGAAGGAATGAATGATTTTTACATATAGGACATTTAATACTAATAACAACAACAACAACTTGATTTGATGTCGCGCCTTTCTCACACTCAAAGACGTTTTAGAAGGACAGACAAGTACGATACAAGGACATTATATAAAACATACACACATATACAGACAGGGCAGTGGACTGGAAGGTGAGGCTTAAGTACCGGTCTGGGAATAGTGTTTAGCAAAAAGCCGTGTTTTTAAAAAAAGGACTTGGAGTCGGAAACCTGCACTCTGACTGTACAAAAAAAAAACCCTCAGTTGTCCAACCTTTTTGATTCCAAGGATTGTTGAAGGCTGTTGCCTGTCCTCGGGGGGGGACGGTTAAAATAGAAAGACACGTCAATGTCAGTCGACGGCAATGTCAAATGTATTTCCATAGCGCTTAATCACCGCTATCGTCTCGAAGGGGGTTCACGCGGGCCCGACGTTACACATTACAACCACAACAACAACATCAACCCCTCTGACCTTAAGCCCCTTTAAAGGGCATCGAGAAAAAAAAACCACGCCCTCAAAACTCAAAAGAGGCGGGAACCTGAAGACGGAACACAGAGGAGGCGGTGTTCCTTCTCCAGGGACGCGAACGTTCCCAGCGTGACGTGTTCCCGACGGGGCGCGCCGAAGAAAACATGCCGACTCAGGAACAAAGCGGGACGCGTTTTGGATTGTTTGGGATGCCGTATGCCCACTTAGACGTTTTATTTTATGTTTTATGTATTTTATTTATGGAGCACTTTCCCTACAACAATGTCACAAAGTGCTCCACAAAAAGGGAGTAAAACCAGAGAAGGCCGATAAAAAAAAAAGGAAGTAAAGACGATAAAACGTTACGAGTCATTCTGTGTCTTGTCCACGTTGTCAAACAAAAGTGAATAAGGTTAAATCATGAAAACGTTTCTCAAACATCGTACGTAGAAAACAGTTTTAAGGAGAGAGAGTTCTGGAGGCCGAGAGAGTTTTATATTGCAGGAGCCGTAATGGAAAAAAGCCCGATCGCCCTTATAGTCGCCGACCGTGACCTTGAGGGAACCAGCAGGGCTCCATCCGCGAATATTAATGGGCCAAGAGGGCACATATCAGGTTGATAAATCAGCCGTGTGTTTAGGAAGAAAGGCCTTAAAAGTGGACATTAACACCCGAAATCAATGAGTCTAAAATCAATGCGATTTGAGACTGATGTATAAACGGTATCGTATATAATTTATAGTTTCAATCACGTAGCACATTGTGCCGATAACGTCTAAGGTCAACTGTCGATGAAATACGTTTATTTCTGCATTTGTATTATACCGGGGTGCTCTCATTCTTCGACCGTTCCCGTGCCGTCTGCCGTGACGCCGGAGATGTGTGTTTCATTGTGTTTTTATTCCGTGCAGGTGCGTAAGGAGTACGGGAAGTGTCTGAGGACGCACTGCTGTAGCGGGAAAAGCGTGGAGAGTTCCATCGGGTCGGCGAAGAGCGGCGCCGTCCGGCCGCCGGGCCGCTACACCACGGGCTCTCAGGTTCGGCCCGTCGCCGCCGCACATAGAAATGTATACCGTTGGCTAACATACTTGATCGCTTTTCTTTTTTTTCGGGATGCTGGCATTCAATTCCCGAAAAACACAGTTCGGTGTATAAAAATGAAATTCCAGTTTGCCGTTTTATGACAAATTTAGCCCAGAAATTGAAGTTGAACTGTTTTGAATTCCAGGCTATTTCTTTTCACACGGGACTAAAGTACCTGATTGATTCCCATGAGATAGTTATTAATGTTACTTTCGTTTATGTTCTCAGAATAAATCACCAACGGCAAAACGAAATATTAATAATACATACATTGCATCCGATCCGAATGTTTATCCGCTCAAAAAATGTATTCCAACTACTATTCTCACTACCCCTCCCAAGCTACTGCTAACTAGCAAATAATGTGCATGTGTTAGCAGCAGACACACACAACACACGCACACGCACACGCACACACGCACACACACACACACACACACACACACACACACACACACACACACACGGACACGCACACACGCACACACACACACGTTGCATATTAACGCGCGCTTGCCTCCGCAGAGTCGCATCCGCCGCATGTGGAACGACACGGTCAGGAAGCAGTCCGAGTCGTCCTTCATGACCGGAGACATCAACAGCTCGGCGTCGCTCAACAGAGGTACGCACACACACGCAGGTAGAGACACACACACGCACACACACACACACACACACACACACACACACACGCACGTAGACACACGCACACATACGAGGATCAGTTGACCTTTGAACCCTTGCGTGTTCAACCTCCTTCAGGGAAATGCCAAAAGAAATAAAACTTTGGATTTGTTTCTTCGCTTTGTTTCACGAACAGGCAAAACTATTTTGATTTAACCGCCTACTCACGTGTGTACTACTGTACACCCAAATAAAGACACATGTTGGGCGTCCTATACTCTGGAAAGCTGTGATTAACCTCTGATATTTATTCAAAATCGTGGAAAGACTTTGAGTAGAGTTTGCCTTCATTCAAAAGCAGATGTTACTCTGGGGGTCTGTGTGTGTGTGTGTGTGTGTGGGGGGGTTGTATCTCAGCGAGTGTAGGAGTGTGTTCATTCATTAAAAGACTTAACCTGTCGACACCGGCGCTATCGATCGCTTGTTCAATTCGTTGTTTTTAGTTGTTGCCTCAATTACTTTTCTACCAAATACACATCTTTATTTTCAGCACATATCTACGACTATCTCATATCCAACTGGTCTAAGAGTAAGAAATACATATTCACTGAACAGCACACGTAATAGTTGTGTGTTCATTGGATTAGATTATTAGATTATATAATTGCTGTGTGTTCATTAGATTATGACAATATCATGGTTGTTATCTAATGTATACGATTACACATACCAAGGTCATTCTACATTTATCTATGGAGCACAAAATCACATTTAGTGGAGGTAATAATATTTGTTTAAAGCCGAATTAGCCCGGGTAAGCCGAGCGATGAAATAAAATGTACATAAAGTGCGCAGGCTAAACGATATTTAGAAACGCAGGAAGATACTAATAGTGACTGAAAATACAACCTTTGAATCACACAGTGTCAATCACAGAGTCGGTCCAAGTCGCACGTCAGCGCTAAATGTGGCGTCGCCTTTTTATTGAGGGTCCGTCTCTCTCCCTCGCCTCGCCTCGCTCCCTCTATCTCTATCTCTCTCGCCCCGGGCTCCATCTTAGCAGAGACGCTAACACATTGTTACGATGACGGATTAATGTTCGACGGTGGAAAGAAGTGGCAAGATCTCAATAATTAGGCACTCAGCGTAGCACCGTCAACTCGCCGCGCGCACACACACACACACACACACACACACACACACACACACACACACACACACACACACACACAGCTTTTATCTCATAAAAAGGGGACAGAATTGAGAGAAGCTATTGTGTGGGCGACGGGTCATGAGCCGAGACAAAAATATAAAAACATCCTTCAACGAAAGTGGACAAAAGTCGAAGTTATTGATTTATAAAGAAGAAAAAAAAAACCTTCCCGTTGTGCCCGGCAGCGCTAAGCCTCTCTTTTTATTCTGTGTCCCTGAAAGACTGAGGTGACAGGATGCTAACTCTGGTCTGTATGCTAACATTGACCAATAAAAACAAGGATCTTTGAAACAAGGGCCCGTTTCGCCGGGGGCCGTACGACTGGACCGTGGTCGGGGTCGGACCCCCGACGGGATTTCTCTCGATGTTGTCTTTTCTCTTTTTGTGAGAGGCTTAAACCCTGTGTGTTTTGTCTCAGTGTGACGACGAGAGAGACAAGGATCAGATGCAAATGCAAAGAGGTTTTTTTTTTGTTTTGTTTTTGTAGGTCTTGGAGATACAGTGAGACAGTCCAAAGGAACTTCAAAATGGCCCGAGAAACCACTTGAAACGTAGAGTTCAACCAGAAGAAAATGGGAGATTTAGAGAAAGGACTATTTTATTATTCTTCTGTATCCCATTTTTGGCTTTTTGGACAGATTTCCTCGCTTTTGTTGCAGCACATCTTCGGTTAAGTGTCCGGGAAAAATATAAAAAAAATTAAAACGGATTTTAAACAAAGATGAAGGAATTAATCGAATGTATGCTTTGGAGGCATAGATATTGTTTTTTTGTTTTTTTAGATTCCTTTCACTGTAATAACAGTTGTTGAGAAGCGGGAGGAAAACTAATAAGAGAACTATGAGATATTTCTATGTAATTGTACAGATACTAGCATTGCACATAAAAGTATGCTTTTGTTCAACCCAAACCCTTTCGTCTTTGTAAATGTAGTGGATACAAAACAGTTTTGTTGTTGCTGGCCTCTGATCCCGTTCGTTTTCTGTATTTTATTTTATTTTTTTGTATTTTGTATTTTTAATGAAACATTTCAGAGAACCCATCGACCTGATCATCCAAGTAACAGAACAGATTCCACGCGATACCAGGCAACGCGCGTTCCACTTCACTGCGCGTGGTCATGTGACATCTTTCACGCTTTACTTCCACGTTATTTTAGTTTGTTTTGGGGTTGGATTTTTAACTGTATAGAAAGAACTTTGATTCAGTGACTCTCGAGAGTGCAGAATTAGTCCTAAATGTCCTTAAAGTTATTAGAGAGATACCTTGATATCAGACTGGTGGGTCTGTCATCCTGCATTCCGTTTGGCATTCGGAAGACACGTGTGCTTCTTAGAAAGATTCAATTTGAAACTTATTTGAATACTGTCGAGCACCAGCACTTGTATAAAAAAAAAAGTTTTACTTATTGAACAAAATTATTTTGGAGTGAAAAAGTAACTGCAAAAGTCTGTTCTTTTTTTATTCCTCGGGGGGAAAATATTTATTTGTTAAAAAACTATAATAAAGCAAAAATTGAGGTCAATAAGTTAGTGGCAGATATGTTTTTTTCATTGTTGGCGATGAATGTGATTCGTTTTTCTTTTATTTATTCCTTTTTGTATTGGTTTCCACTTTCGAGGATCTCATGACTAATATTTGTTGTAACAGTGAAACTTGTTTTTCCAACAGAAATAAAAAGATTAATCACGAAAAATGTCACACACACTTGTAAGAATTATACCAATGGCGTTGGGATAAGAAACAATGGATTAGATTATTGATTAATGAATTGTTATTACTCCTATTAGCATTTCGTTCAGTGTTGGTGCCAAATCCCCTGCAACATTTACACAGGAACTAATAATGTACTCTTTAAGCTTGTCCAGCTTTCATAAACAAACTGTAATAACGTTTCAATACCACGGCCAGCGTAACATCAACTCCTTTCAGATCGAATGTTCATTCATGTTGAGGACATATTGAAGCATCAGTGTACCTGTCAGACATTACAAGTAGGTATAATGTTTCATGTCAAGTTTTGAAGTTTTTGTTGTTTTTAGATTGACATAAATATATATATCTATATCTATATATATATATATATATCCAACTGTTTATACTTGTATAGATTTTTTGTTAAAGGATTTTCTTTTTTTTCCTCAGGTTCTGATTATGTTCAAGCGGTGATTAAGAGGTGATTAAGGCCCAATGGGTGGTTGGGTGGTGTATTCCTGGAAACCAATGAAGAAGAAATTAGTTTTTATAATGATATAATTATATGAAATAGATTATATTCTACATTTGTATGCTAGTGATTTTGCCGTGATATACTCCCATGTTTAATGATTTATTCGCAAATCCTAATATTCTCGAGTCATTTGTCTGATTATGTGAAGCATCGTCTGCTCACCACAACAGATCGCCCTTGTAATAGTTCACCAAGACAGATTATATCTTGAGAAACGTCTTGTTTTTCTAAATATTGAATCCTGATTGGATTGCGATAGACAAATAATTGTTCATATCATCCCAGTGTGTCATCTTTTATGCATGCAGAAATAATGCCGACTCGGGAAACGTATCCCCTTGCAGGCAACAAGAATAATCTGCATGCAATTGCCTCTCACCGATTTCCGAGCGAGAGATACTTTCCTCAGCTCATCGATCAACACTTGGACCATCGCTCTGCTCTGGGTTCGGATCCGTGGGGATAGGGAATGTCTGGGGGGGGGGGGGGGGTCTTCACCCAGATGTATGACTCCTTGTATAAATAACAGGGAAGGGGGCGGGGGGGGAGGATATGGGGAGGGGGGTGGAGGAGGAGGAAGAAAAACTGCGGGAAAAGTGCTGCAGTCATCAGCGTCAAATCAGTTTGACTGGCATTTGCAAACTGGGCAAGTTAATGAAATGTGCTGAAGAAGTGACTCTGGCCTCCAGCCACTTTATTAATGAGTCATTACCCAAGCTCATAAGCTGCCGACACTCCCCCCCCTCCCCCC
Source organism: Coryphaenoides rupestris (assembly GCA_002895965.2). Lineage (NCBI taxonomy): Eukaryota > Metazoa > Chordata > Actinopteri > Gadiformes > Macrouridae > Coryphaenoides > Coryphaenoides rupestris. Next base: position 73,377 of record PIJE02000919.1, on the reverse strand, counting down.
ACCACCCCCACCCCCGCGGGCCCCGGGACCAACCCACGTACAGTACATGCTTGCGCGGCACAAAACACTGCAGTGAGTAAACATCGGTAAGGAACGGACGGTCAACCCGCCCACCCCGGCCCTGATGGGAGGGAGCAGTCACTCAGTGTGCAGGGGGGGGGGGGGGGGCAATGCAATGGTTTTTGGGGACTTGCAATTTTTAACTGTCAGAGAAATATCAGAGCTCGTAGGAGACGGTAGCTAGCCAGCTAGCGGAACTTGATGTTGTTGTTGTTGTTGTTGTTTTGAGTTTTGCAGGTTTTTTTATGTTGGGTTTGCTTTTTTTTGTCTCGGCTGTCAAAATGTTTTTTTCTTTTAATTCAAATGGATTTCTTGCTTACCTCACTCCGTTCTACCGTTCCACTGTAGGCCCAGGATTCAGTGTCTTGGCTGAAATATAAAGCTGTATATATATATACTTATGTATGTATATATATACTTATGTATATATATATATATATATACTGATATATATTAGTGCCCGGTCGATGGGTTTAACCCCCCCTGACAGACCCTGTTAGAATGTTTTTGCTGAGAAATGACAATTCCTGTTTTAAGCCTTGTCACCTTCTGACACAAATTTGAATTTGTGTAAAAAAATGAAAGACAAGTCTGTCCTTGTCCCATACATGATGTATGCGTGTCAAGGTCGCTTATATTCTATTCCCTCTGTGATGAGGGGCCGGTGGTGTGTGTTTTGATTTCTGCGAGTCATTTCCCATTTTATAAATCCCCCCACGGAAGTGCTTTCTGGCGTTCCGGGAGACGATCCGTGTGAGCGGAGATATCCTTTGTCGCTGACAGGCGAGGACGCTCTCTTCACCTGCCAGTTTACCTGAGATTCCTCAATCTCGCTCTTATCTGCGCCTTATTCTGAAGGCAAACTCTCTCTCTCTCTCTCTCTCTCTCGCTCTGCAAACCTCTGGGCTCTGGAGTTAGTTACCGTGCCAACGCAACACACTGACGCGCGCCGCTGCAATACGATTACTTCAAAGTAAAAGCGTGACTGTTCAATTCTAAACACCCTTGGCAGGAGTATGTTGATGCGTGCGTTAATATTATTTCAAGGCCCCCTTGCTGCGCTTGTAACAGATTCTGAAATGTGTTCTGTAGGAATATCTGCTTCAGAAGTGTTGTGGTTTTTCATAATGTACAATGACTACAGGGAGAGGGGATTATGTCTCAGTTTGAATAAGAGCAAGGAGATCAAGGAGATCATGAACACCATTTAATATTTTTTATTGGCTGACCGTGTGGAGAAGTGTCCACTGCACGGAAGTGTTCCCAGCTTCCTTCAGCCAATTTTTCCAGCCGATGGGATTAAAAAATGAAATAAATCGCCCTCCGTTGTCATGTGGGATGATGACACGACCGAGGCAGAAATAGCAGCAAGATGTGTGAGTGGCTGCATGTGGCTTCATATATAGGATATATATATATATATATATATATATATATATATATAAATATAATAATATATATATATATATATATATTATATATATATATAATTAATATATATAGGATATGCCCCCTTAGTGAAAATCAATGACTGAATGTGTGGCAGAATTTTAAACGAAAGGTGAATCAAAGTCATCTCCAGCTCTGTGTGCAGCTTGACAGCCCGGCGACATAAAGGAAAGATTCTCCCTTCAGAGATAACATTGATTCAAGGAAGAGAGGGACTGACATGTTTTATTTTATCACCTTTTTTATTTTTTCTTCTTTAGCGCGCCACCAACTTTTTGTTAACAAGCAGAGAGAAGACGTGGGAAATAGGCCGTAAAGTCGGTTTTAGAATACAT
>PIJE02000919.1:18579-68693 GCA_002895965.2 Coryphaenoides rupestris | reverse complement strand
CACACACACAGCTTTTATCTCATAAAAAGGGGACAGAATTGAGAGAAGCTATTGTGTGGGCGACGGGTCATGAGCCGAGACAAAAATATAAAAACATCCTTCAACGAAAGTGGACAAAAGTCGAAGTTATTGATTTATAAAGAAGAAAAAAAAAACCTTCATCGAAAAGGAACATTTTGGGGAAGAGGAACGGTGGGGGTGTTGCCTCTTCATCCCTCCACTGCATACTGCAGGGTAGCATCAACGTACGTTCCTCTAAAAGGACGCTTTTTTTTGGACGCTATACGGCTCAGATTGTTATTATAAATGTCAGACAACGTTACAGAAAGGATCCCCACGGAGAAATAGAACGTATTTCTTGAAGCCTGATCCGGGCCGGTTTGTTGGGCGTCGTGTCAAACCCTCGTCCCACTCGAGTCGACGTCTTGCCCTGAAATCTCACGAGACATCGTCGAAAATCAGCCAACTCTTCAGCCATGCCTTTGAAAATGGTTTAAATAACAACTAAGTTACTTACACTCTTGCCCACACTCCTCTTTCCAACTCTCAGCCTCCCTGCAACAACTCCCACAACTCTCACGAGGTTTTCCCAGCAAGACGGTAACAAACAGACCAGGATTAAGTGCGAGGTAAAGACAAAAAAAAGAAAAAAGGTGGGGGGGTTAGGCGGAGGGGGGGGCAATGCAATGGTTTTTGGGGACTTGCAATTTTTAACTGTCAGAGAAATATCAGAGCTCGTACGAGACGGTAGCTAGCCAGCTAGCGGAACTTGATGTTGTTGTTGTTGTTGTTGTTTTGAGTTTTGCAGGTTTTTTTATGTTGGGTTTGCTTTTTTTTGTCTCGGCTGTCAAAATGTTTTTTTCTTTTAATTCAAATGGATTTCTTGCTTACCTCACTCACTCCGTTCTACCGTTCCACTTTAGGCCCAGGATTCAGTGTCTTGGCTGAAATATAAAGCTGTATATATATATATATATACTTATGTATGGATATATATATATATATATATATACTGATATATATTAGTGCCCGGTCGATGGGTTTAACCCCCCCTGACAGACCCTGTTAGAATGTTTTTGCTGAGAAATGACAATTCCTGTTTTAAGCCTTGTCACCTTCTGACACAAATTTGAATTTGTGTAAAAAAATGAAAGACAAGTCTGTCCTTGTCCCATACATGATGTATGCGTGTCAAGGTCGCTTATATTCTATTCCCCTCTGTGATGAGGGGCCGGTGGTGTGTGTTTTGATTTCTGCGAGTCATTTCCCATTTTATAAATCCCCCCACGGAAGTGCTTTCTGGCGTTCCGGGAGACGATCCGTGTGAGCGGAGATATCCTTGTCGCTGACAGGCGAGGACGGCTCTCTTCACCTGCCAGTTTACCTGAGATTCCTCAATCTCGCTCTTATCTGCGCCTTTATTCTGAAGGCAAACTCTCTCTCTCTCTCTCTCTCTCTCTCGCTCTGCAAACCTCTGGGCTCTGGAGTTAGTTACCGTGCCAACGCAACACACTGACGCGCGCCGCTGCAATACGATTACTTCAAAGTAAAAGCGTGACTGTTCAATTCTAAACACCCTCGGCAGGAGTATGTTGATGCGTGCGTTAATATTATTTCAAGGCCCCCTTGCTGCGCTTGTAACAGATTCTGAAATGTGTTCTGTAGGAATATCTGCTTCAGAAGTGTTGTGTTTTCATAATGTACAATGACTACAGGGAGAGGGGATTATGTCTCAGTTTGATAGAGCAAGGAGATCAAGGAGATCATGAACACCATTTAATATTTTTTATTGGCTGACCGTGTGGAGAAAGTGTCCACCGCCACGGAAGTGTTCCCAGCTTCCTTCAGCCAATTTTTCCAGCCGATGGGATTAAAAAATGAAATAAATCGCCCTCCGTTGTCATGTGGGATGATGACACGACCGAAGCAGAAATAGCAGCAAGATGTGTGAGTGGCTGCATGTGGCTTCATATATAGGAGATATATATATATATATATATATATATATATATATTATATATATATATATAGGATATGCCCCCTAGTGAAAAATCAATGACTGAATGTGTGGCAGAATTTTAAACGAAAGGTGAATCAAAGTCATCTCCAGCTCTGTGTGCAGCTTGACAGCCCGGCGACATAAAGGAAAGATTCTCCCTTCAGAGATAACATTGATTCAAGGAAGAGAGGGACTGACATGTTTTATTTTATCACCTTTTTATTTTTTCTTCTTTAGCGCGCCACCAACTTTTTGTTAACAAGCAGAGAGACGACGTGGCCTAGAAACACGTGTCGGTTTTTAAAAAAGAAAAATGTTTCATAAATACATAAAACAGGCGGGGTAGGGACCCGTTGCACCTTTTCGCTTTTATAAACTCTGTGTCCGAAGACGGTCCCTCGACGCCCTTCACCGTCTCACTGTTTAATTCACTGCCACGTTCGTGTCGCCGTCGCCTTTCTCCGTCGTAAATATCGTTTTAGAATGTCACACCGTCTCCGCCTTTTGGTTTTATGACTGACGGCGATAACACGGCGGGATTCCCCAGCGGTCCGTATTTTATTTTATTTTATTTGTCTTTTTTTGTACGTATATGCGCAGCAACGGTTAGTACAATGTGTCTCCAACAGGGGGGGGCCGGACCTGCGAGGTTCCTCTTGTGAGTTAGAGAGAGAGAGAGGCAGAGGTGGATGGACAGAGAGAGAGAGAGAGAGAGAGAGAGAGAGAGACAGAGAGAGACAGGAAGAAAGAGAATGACACACGGATGGATACTCATCTGGAAGATAATTATCTGTGCAGCCGGAGCCACCGGAGAGGAAACCTAGCTAGCGACCAAGGAAGAGACGCTAATGGCCGCCCAGGGAATATATATACAGTATATGTGTGTGTGTGTGTGTGTGTGTGTGTGTGTGTGTTCTTAGTGCAGGTCACGGGATGTTGTTCATGTCTGTTGCCCATAACACATACTGTAACCCTCGATGTGACATCCCGGGAAGAGAGCAGAGAAATGGAGAGAAGAAATTTAAGGTCTATTACTACCAGGTTGTGAAATGTGATCAGCCCATTACAAGCCGAGCCGTTTCAAAATCTGTACATGTGAAGAAGTGACATCAAAGTTGGGCGTGTCCACCTCGATGTACGCTGACTACATCAGTTTACCCGTTTGGTACAGTCTGGGAGGACGAGGTTCTGGGGGTAATTGACAGCGAGTCTGATCTAGTTGACAGGGGGTCTGATCTCGTCAGCATACTGTTAGGTACGTCCCACTTGTGATGTCACTTCATCACAATGACAATATGAATTAAAATTATTATTATAATTTTAAACGGGCTGGATGATACATTCGTATCTTATCTTATTTCTTCTATCTTAATGGGCTAAATTGCAGACTCACACCTGGTGGTATAATAGGACCCCTTTAAACAAAAGGAAAAGGAACATTTGGATGTTGAAGTCTCTCCCGGAAATATACCAATTGAACATAATATGTTTTATTTCTCCAAATAAGTAAAGACCTACGAGCCGGTTTTAAACAGTCTTAATTGCATGAGCAACGTGTATTTCTACAAATTGTGATTTATGAATTTATGAATGGAAAGTTTAGACTGTGCAGAATCTTAATTCCAATCTCAAATCTCCACATCTCATCCTGTGATGGTCGAGCCGGGCCCTGACTCTGAGGTATGCCTCGTGTCACATGACTTCACCGATCGGTTAATGGTTAACAGAGGGAAGGAAGGAAGGAGGGAAGGAGGGAGGGAGGGAGGGATGAGAGGAGAAGTATGTAGGACAACATAGACATCAACAACCTAATGACAGGATAAATACATGACGTCAGAGGAATGAAAGGACGACAAGGTAATGGGCAGAGGTCAAAAATTATAATTTGTGTGTATGTGTGTGTCTGTATGTGTGTGTGTGTGTGTGTGCGTGTGTGTGTGTGTGCGTGTGGTGCGGGACAAAACCCGACATCATAATTCACCTTCACCCGGGCCCCTCCCCCTCCCGTCGTACATCCAGCCGAGGGGACGACGACGACGAGGCGGCGCTGCTGCCTACCGGCCAGATGGCAGTCGGGCGGCCATGTTGGCTTCTGCCTGCCGCCGCCGCCGCCGCCGCTGCCACCGACACAGTGCGCGGGCCAATGTGAATGTGTGTGTGTGTGTGTGCGTGAACGTATGTGTGTGTGAGTGTGTGTGTGTGTGTGTGTGTGTGTGTGTGTGAGTGAGTGTCAACCCCTCCTCCCCCCTCCACCTCGCCACCTCTATGACCAATCGACGGAGATAATCTGTCAAATTAAGAGGAAAATGAACAAGGGTGAGTGCCTTCACAGAGATAAGTGGCCCTCGTGTCAGATGGTGGGGGGGTGGGGGTTCGCGATGGCATTTTAATTAAATATATGAACGGGTCCTGTGGCCCCGCCCCCCCCCACCCCACCCTGCCCGGCCGGCCATCCCCCACCCCCCTCACCCCCCAGTTGCCCAAAGTCTACGCACACACACACACACACATATATATATATAGATAGCATCTTCTCATCAAAACGCTGGACCGACCGACGGGTGGTTCAAGGGCAGGGTTATATTGTTCTATCGGAAACTCCTCCCCCTCCACCTCCTCCTCCACCCCCCACCCGCCCCAACCCCCAACCCCCAGGAGGATCCACACAATTTTCTGTTTGTGATAAAAATCAGCGCATTGTAAGATTAAATATGGTTGATAGTGTCACAATGGCAGTAGGTGTGTCACGGTGTGTGTGTGTATGTGTGTGTGTGTGTGTGTGGTGGGTGGGTGGGTGGTTGGCGGGGGGTCTCTTTGAAAAGCCCCTCAGAGGGAAACGAACAAAGACGGCGCTCTGACCGGGTTTCCACGGAGACGGCGACGACGACGAGACACGAGCGCGACACGTTGACATTGCGGCGTTGCTCCGCATCCGCAGGCTTTGTTCCGTTTTGAAAGGCGAAGTCGACGCGCACGCACACACACACACACACACACACACACACACACACACACACACACACACACACACGAGACCACTGCTTTGTCCCCACGTGTTTACGCACCGAATTCCTACACCTGTCACTCATCTTCAGGAGGAAATTGAGCTGCCGCCGTCGTCTGCCGGTGGTCCCTTGTTGTTGTCGGTGCAAATGATAACGAATAACGTCGCGCGCTCCCGTGACATCCGCGGTGAACTCGCTGTTTCCGCGGCGCTCCGTGAGCGATCACCTCTGCGCCCGACAACCCGGCGAACAACAGCTAGCAGCTAATCTTTTGGATTCACCGTGGATACCGCTTATTGGACGCCGCAGCGATCCAGCGATTTTTTTTTGTAATGAGATCTCCTGAAGGGACGCTCCGGCTAATGTGTGCACATCTGCCAGCGTCGCGGGGGCTAGCCATGGCTGGATGCTAACACTAACACTGGCGCGCATTCCGCGGTCGCTCGCAGCCGCGGATGCCAATGCTAGCGAGTAGCAGCGACGGAATGATGAAGTCATAATGTGCCGCATTTTCTTAATTGGATCGCACAGAACTCGAGACTTAATTCTGTTTTCTTGGAGGAGGAGGAGGAGGAGTGATGCATTCTGGGAAATGGTACAAGTTGCATAACACCCCCCCCCCCTCCCAGACTGAAACCTTGTCGTTCCTGATTTCTAATCGGTTGACAGATAAAAATGAAAAGATCAGAATCCTAACAGGTGCTTTAATACAATTGCTATGTAGCGTACGTACACCTATATACACTATATGGCCAAAAGTCAGTGGACACCTGACCATCACACCTATATGAGCTTGTTGGACATCCCATTCTGAAACCATGGGCATTAATATGGAGTTGGACCCCCCTTTGTGGCTATGACAGCTGCCACTCTTCTGGGAAGGCTTCCCACAAGATGTTGGAGTGTCTGTGGGGATTTGTGCCCATTCAGCCAAAAGAGCATTTGTGAGGTCAGGCACTGATGTTGGATGAGAAGGCCTGGCTCACAATCGGCGTTCTAATTCCTCCCAAGGGGGTTGGGGGCTCTGTGCAGGCCAATCGAGTTTCCTCCACCACCAACATCATCTAACCGTGTCTTTATGGACCTTGGAGGCAACCCAATTGGCTAAGATGTCGTTATTATCCTGTTGCATTACGACACCATTCTGAATTGTAATGGTTTGTCTGTGGAAGATTTCATGGCTATGTGCTTTGATGGTTATGGCACCTGTTATAATGGGTGTGGCTGAAACACCCTGAACTCAATAATTAGTGGGGTGTCCACTGACCTTTGGCCATACAGTGGCAAGGTGTTCAGCAATGTAAGCGGACCACATTTCTAAGATTCGAGGGCTTTGATAATTTCTGCGGACTGATGGACAGGTGCTGAATCGATTCATAATTGCATCAGGATTGTCCCTCGTCTAATTATAATTGGCTTGGGCTTTCAATCGAGGGGTTGTAAGGTAATCATCAACCACAGTATTGTAAATGACTGCAAAGGTTTAAGGTGTGTAAGGCCTTGAGGTAGATGTGTGTGGGTGAGCGGTGAGATGTCGAGAGGTTTAACTAGAGGTGACCGAGCAATGGCAGCTAAATACACGGTTGCCGTTTGTGGCAAGGGAACTCATGCTGCGGTGCCTTCTTGGATTTCGAAGTCGGGGTTGGGAGATTCTTCCGACTTTCCGAGTTGGAAATGGACAAAACATCCCGGTGCACCTAGCCTAGCCTAGCCCGCCGTTGACAATCGGCAATAAAGACAAACCCGTGATCAATACCATCTCTCAGAGACCACTGATCTCCTGACCGGCTCTGACTCGACTGTACTCTACTCTAACTCTACTCTGCTCTCCCTCGGCCGAGACCGGGTGCTGGTAGAGACCTGGTTTCTCCAGGCAACGCACACACACACACACACACACACACACACACACACACTAACAACTCAACCTGTAAGGATTGGATGGTAGACGTTCAAACTGTTTATTGAACGTAGCGCAGGGGGGCGGGGGGGGGGTGAAGGTTCCCCAAACCAGGGGAAGGTGGGGGGGGGGGGGGGGGGGGGGGGAGGCGGGTCGGTTCAGCTAAGTGCAGCTGTGTAACAGTACTCTAGATTTGTTAGCCACCGGAGAAGCTGTTGTCAATACACAGTACATACACACACACACACGCACGCACGCACACACACACACATGCACGCACAACACACACACACACACACATGCATGCACACACGCACACACACGCACACACACACTGCTGCTACTGCTGCTGCTGCTGCTGCCTGCATTCGGTGAGAATATAAATAGGCCCTTCTCACCCCCTCTTTCTCTCTCTCTCTCTCTCTCCGCCCCCCTCTCTCTCTCTATCCCCCCCTTCTCCCTCTCTCCCCCACCCCACCCCTCCCTCTCTCGTCCCCCCCTCTCTCTCTCTCCTCTCTCCCTCTCCCCCCACCGCCACCCCCCCCCTCCCTCTCTCTATCTCACCCCCTCTCTCCCTCCTCCGCAGCCCCTCTCCGCTCCTCCTCCACCCCTCTCTCCCTCTTCGCCCCCCTGCTCCTCTCCTCTCTTGTGCTCTCTCCTGCTCTCTCTCTCTGCTCTCTCTCCCCAACTCCTCTCTCCCTCTCTCCCCCCACCCCACCCCCAACCCCCCTCTCTCGCCCTCCCCCCCCCCCTCTCTCTCGCTCTCTCCTCTCCTCCCTCCCTCTCTCTCTCCCTCCCTCCTCCCCTGGCCCGTGAACGGAGGCTCTTGGGATGTGTGTTGTGTGGTGTGTGTGTGTGTGGAGGTAGGGGTGGGCGGGTGGGGGGTAGGTACACAAGCTCTGGATTGGAGGGCGGCGGGGGCGGAATAAGAAAATTACAATGCAGATGACTATCTTTCCCCGAGATGGTCCCCTTTTTCTTTTTTCTTTTTGTCTCGTCTTAGTCTGGGTATTTTTGTGGCGGGCGGGACCGGAGTGTGTGTGTGTGTGTGTGTGTGTGTGTGCGCGTGTGTGTGTGTGTGTGTGCGTGTGTGTGTGTGTGTGTGTGCGGGTGACCTTGCGAGATTTGAATTCCAGATATATAGGGAGGGATGTGCTCCAAATTAAAGCTTTGCACAGGAAATTGAACTGTCACACGGGTGGAGATGATGAGGAAGTGGGTGATGAAGAAAAGAAAGAGACGGAGAGAGAGAGAGAGAGAGAGAGACGGTGTTGAGTGAGAGTTGATTTTTTTTCCTTTTCTTTCTTTCTCTTTCTCTTGTTCTTTTCGGGGAGGCCGAGGCGTCTGCCTGCGCAAATGTCAGACTTAATGACAATTATCACGGGGGGAAGATATTACGGAGACGGAGCGTCGCGGGTTCCGTGACTCCGTGAGGTGTGACATCCGTCTGGTGTCGAGAGACAAGTGTCGGGAAGCGGTCGATCGTTGGCCTCGCGGTTTTGTGTCTTTTTATTTTGTCTTTCTTCAGAACGCCGCGTCTCGTGAAGTCATGAGCGCCCTCATCGAGGTTAATGTGAGCGTAATCATATAAGTCTACGAGTTGTGCAAGATCCGTGACGCCGGCACTATAATAATCATCTAGCGTGCGACGATTTAATCCTATACGCTGTTTTATTTTATATTACTTTATAATTACCCCCCCCCCCCAAAGAAACTATTCCTAGATGGCGGGTTTCCGATGTTCCTCTGCTTATGCCCAATTTAGGCCTGCTTAGTTCTTGCAGCAGCGGGGTTGACATAATTACTCTTAATTGCACTGTCAAATACATTAACCCCCGTGTCCAAATGAGCGATTAGCGCTCAGTTTAAACGTTTTATATTAAAAAAACACACACACACACACACACACACACACACACACACACCACACACACACACAAGATGATTTCAGGCCATCCATCCAGATTTGCACGAGAGCGTCGTTTTTCGATGGCTCTCCAAATTGTTTGTCGCGTTTTCCCCGATTAACCCTGCGACCCTCCCCCCCCCCCCCCCGCCCCCCGCCCCCCCGACCTTATCCTATCGTCTCGTCCGACCGTCCCGCCTGCCACGCCCGTGCTTTAGCTCCGCCCATGTGTTAAGCTCCGCCCGTAGTACTTCAGAGAGTGCGCGCCGACACACACGGTCCATATATCCGCCATAAATCCTGCTTCGACGCCACCTGACCCAAGTGGGGGGTGGGGGGGAGGGGATGGCGGCGTGTGTGTGTGTGTGCGAGTGTGTGTGCGAGTGTGTGTGTGTGTGTGTGTGTGTGTGTGTGTGTGTGGAAGGAGAAACATAAATTTAAAAGCAGCGGAAAAAAAAACATAACCATCGACCTTTTCTGTCCGTCTGACGCAAAGTAATGGTGCCATGGTTTGGAGGACGCCACCCCCCCACCCCCCCCCACCCATCACTATAAATTCACATTCCAGATCAGGGAGTTTCACTAGGTGCTATTCTACCTGCGCCCCCCCCCCCTCCCCCTCCCCCCCCCCCCCCGGCCCCCACCTAGAGCCCGACAGAGTAACCACGACGACAAGTCTTCCTGTGAGACGTTGACACACCGAACCGCTTCCTTCCACTGCCTGAACAAAAAGAACGCTCTCGTAATGGAGGGGATGAGGGACGACGGCGATTTACGGCGACAAATGTCCCCTAATGGCTTTGAAAGTGAGACGCTTTTCAACGGCGACCTGTTATTATCGTATCACGCCGAGAGAGAGAGAGAGAGAGAGAGAGAGAGAGAGAGAGAGAGAGAGAGAGAGAGAGAGAGAGAGAGAGGAGTGGGGGAAGAGTGTGTTCTCGCGCGGCGGTATTATTTTCTAAAAGTAAAGTTTCTCCGATAAAGTTACGGTTTAAATTATGGGGTATTATCCTCCAGACTTTGACACCACTCTTTTAAAATGTTAATATATATATATGTGTGTGTGTGTGTTGTGTGTGTGTGTGTGCATTTAGCGCACTAACAACCTGGTAAACAAAGAAAACACACAAAATGCTTGTGTGCGCTTTTGATTCAATGCAAAAGTGAACCTGCTGTTAAACAAATAACTCGGGTCTAGGGTGGCAATTTCACTGAGGGTTTATATTTCGCGGAGTCAGAGACGAAAAATTCCATCCTGGAGTGATGATGAACATCAAACACACACACACACACACACACACAAAACATCTGAACACACACATGAACACACACACACACACACACACGTGCGGCGGTGGTGGCGATGGCGGCCATGTTTATTTCCGCGCGGTGGCGATGACACGAACACGACGACCGAGCGAGAGGCGACCGTACGAGCGCACGCGATCCCCAGCAGATGAATAATACGGAAGGCATTAAATTAAATTGAGTCCTCTAATGCCGGCGTAGCGTTCACGGCATCTGTGTCGACGTCGGCATAATTAGGCGAGTCCCGCGACGCGTCTTTCTAATGGCAATCTACGCCGCTGCCTGTTTGGTGTCGAGACGCAAATGTTGTCAATTAAATGCGGTTCCCAACAGGCCTCCTGCAAGCGCAGTAAGTTTATTGAATAATATAAATTGATGCACATTTATTTTTGTTCTTGTTGGCTGCCGATAGAGATATGCTATATCACATTATGGACTCTCTCTCTCTCTCTCTCTCTCTCTCTCTCTCTCTCGTCGTGGAGCTTAAAGGTGTTGTTTTGGAACGTCTGGGGAGCGGAGGACGGATTCTAATTTTAGATTTGTGCACCGTCAGGGCCGTGCAATATTAATGTCCAGTAAGTGTGTTTGTATTATTAATGTACGGCGTTTGTTTACGTGCAACGGAACGAGACGGCGTCACGGCTGTAAAATGGATAATTGTCTTTTTATGTTACCTGTAATTTGCCCGATATTTTGTCACCTTTATACGCTCATAGACTGTTACTTATTTGCTTTACATTTATTCGATTATTATTCCAAAAGTGTACTCTAAATACCTGTATGTATACTTATAGATATGTTTTGTTACATTTCTATTCATTTAAGTTGGAAGTGGTTTGCATGTGCAGCTGTTCCTTTAAGAGCGACAGGGGCGCGGCCTTTGGCTTGACCCTGTGACCCTCGTCATGCAAAGGTTATAAGTAGGAGTTAAGTATGGCGGCCATTTCTTTATGTGACTGTTGCAGTTAATCAGCATTGTTGGTACGTTTATGCATCTTTTATGTTGGTTCATACTGTACCTTATTATGTCATGTGGTGTTTGATCATATGTGATGGACCACTGCTAAGATACCTTTAAGATGGTTTACACATGTACCTGATTCCAAGTTATAATCGAGATTCAAGATGCAAGATTCAAGATTTCTTTATTGCCATACGTAACAAGTACAATGGAACGCTTACTCCCCATTCACTCCTGCAGTATTCTTCTAAACATACATTCTCAACATCTAAACAATTAGTAATAGTACCTAGTAAGTACAGTAAAAAGTATTTTTTTAAATCGTACCTAATAAGTACGGTAAAAAGTGAGAGTAGAGTGACTTCATGCATACAAGCTAATGTTAAACAATACCATTTAATGTCTCTAACTTCATACTGACAATAAGAAGTTATGCGTGCAAATTTTGGGCAATATGGTGACCTGCTGAGCTTATTGAAAGGGAAATAAAAAGAAACCCTGACAATAATGTTAAATGCTGTCAGAGGGTTCGGTTCTCCTATAACAGACGGTGTACGCGCCGTCTGTTTAATGTTTTAATTGCAACCAATCTTACCGTTTATTTATTTGACTCTCAGCCTCACACCTGTGTTAACGTGACTGAAGAAATGAGAAGTACCCTCGCTCATAGGTGTGGACCACCAAAGAGGTACACTAATTGTTATCGTCCAAACCACTGTCCTTATAGCGTGCTTAATCTGCATAGCAACAGCTGGATTAAGCAAATAAAATACAGCTCGACTCAATTTTATTTTTATATGTTTGCGGAGCCCTGTTTAAAATCTCTCCATTTCTAGCATCGGCCTACTTTAGCCCAGCCCATATCTCTCTCCATATGTGTGTATGTATTTGGGGGTTTTTTTTCTACCCTCCTGGCTTAGTGAAAAATATGTTTCTCCCGGACTGGTTTTACAGGGATTCAAGCAGTGGTAGAAGGAGTATCCATATCCTAGTGAATGTCAAGAAAATCCCCCTCCAGAAATACTAGGCCTACTTTGGTAAAAATAAAAAAAATGAAGTGAGTGATTAACATTGTACTTGGGTAAAGAACTGGAGAGGTATCGCGTCTTGCTTTGGAGGTCATAGAATACTTTTATGTCATATATATTTGATATATCATATATGTATGGAATATTTATAGAATATCTTTTTTCTTTTTTTCTATTAAAGGGGAACTTTGCCGATCTTCAACTGTGTCGAATGACAGCGTTGGGGTAAGATGTTGCAGGAACACTCAGCTTGCAACAGAGGTGTCAGCCGCACACTTGTGTCCTGATCTTGTAGTGCATGTCTGACTAGTTCATCCTGGGAGTCGGGGAGACTTTGCACTTTGTCACCTTAAATTCCTCAAACCGCGGATGACAGAGGAAGTCGAAGCTGTCCTGATCTAGCCGACTGAAGTGAAGCTTGGAGGGATTCCCAGCCACCTTCCGAGGTGCTTGTTGATCTTCCTCTCTGCTCCTTCTACGCTTGTCATCGGAACTTCGTACACGGTCAACAGCCACATGAGTCTCGGCGGCAGTCCATGTTGGCCGAGCTCTGCCAACCAGATTCCAGATTTTTTTGATCCTCCTCAACCCTTCCTGCTTTTCAGTGCTGCTGATCTGTGCTGCTGATGTTGCTCCTGACCGTAAGTGAATCATCAAACCTCCTTCCGAGGGGTTTTATGGGATTCTCCTCTATTGATGGAATAGCCTCTCCCTGCACTTGCCGCTTGAACCTGTTTGTTACTTTCCCTTTCCTGATCACCATTCTCCTGGATTTCTTTGGCTTGAACTTCATCCTGGCCCACTGTTAGCACCCAAGTCACCTCCACATGGGTTGCGGTTGTCACAGTAAGATCGTCCATGAAACCTCTTCTTGGTCCGAATGCCCAATTCCATTTCCGGTCCTTGGGCTTCTTTCCCAGCAGCTGTTATAAGGAGGTTAATTCCCATGATGAAGAGGATGGGGGAGATTGTACAGCCAGTTATGATCCCCTTTTCCAGGTTTTGCCACTGAGTTGTAAACTGGGCTGTCTTGAACCATATCTGGATGCCTCTGAAGTAGCTTGTGATCATTCCCTTGATGTGCAGAGGGATGTGCTTAGTGGTCTAATACTGCATGAATGAGGGCATGAGGGATTGATCCGTATGCATTGGCCAGGTCTAGCCAGGCCACTGTCAGGGTCGCCTTTGCTTGCTTTGGCCTCCCAGATCATCTGACTGAGAGCTCCAGTGTGTTCCAGACATCCCGAGAAGCCTGGAATCCCACCTTTTTGCATAGAGGTGTCGATGTATCCGTTCTCAGTCATGTTTTTTGCCTTCTACACATAGAAGTGAGATTGATCTGAAATGGTTGATGGTTGAGGAGTTCTCTTCCTTCAGCACAAAACAACCCTTTTTACAGCACAGTGGGATAGTGTCCTTTTGCCAGACCCTCTGTAACAGCATCCAAAGCCTCCATAGGAGCATCAGGCATTTATTGTATAACTTGTTGGGTATACCACTTGGGCCGGGGGCAGATCCTGTTCTGGCCTTCTTCACCACCTCTTGGACTTCCTTCAAGGTTCGCTGATGTTGAGCTGTTTTCCAGGTTTTTCCAACTCTGTCGATGTTTGGGTTGGCATCCAGGGTGTCGTTATGGGTCTCCCTCAGGAACCCCTCTACATCTTCTTTGGCGCTGGTCAGTCTCCTGAATTTTGCTTCACCCAGCCAGTGTTCTGGTGAAACTGACAGGGTCTTTGGTGAACTGAGCTCTCTTGTCCTTCCTCTGTTTCTGAGTGCTTTCTGCTCTCCGGAGTCTGCAGAGATGTTCCCGTAGTTGACTCGTCAGGTCAGCTTCTGCCATCCTCTCCCCGACCCCGTTGCTCCAATGGCTGTGAGCGTTCTCCACACTGACTGCGCGGGGAACCCTCGACAGCCGACCTCGACCGGGAATAGCCGTGCTTGCCATCCTTTCCCCTGCAGTCCATGCAGAGAAGGTCCTGCTATTTGGCGCTCTTCCTTTCAAATGCTTGGTCGCACCCTTCTTCCCACGGAACTGTACGTGTGATCAGGATGATCGACTCGAACTATATATCCCGAATGCGTATAAGATGAGGTTGAAAAGCCGCAAGTTATTCTTCAACGCTAATTCCTCATTCATATGAAATGACTCGTGACACAGTGTGGTGCGCGCCGAAAACCCTCGCTTGATTAAAAGTCCATACATACGTCCTGTTATTAGCTTGGATATTGACCCCTGGGCTCTCTGCTGATTGGACGATACTGACAAGGTGTCGACCAACCGGTTCATCAACGTGACTGGTTACCATGGAAGAACGGGGAGGGGGGGGGGGGGGGGGTCGTGGGTGGGAAACATGCGGTGTCTACAGGTTTGATTAATGGGGTCACCATGCACCCAACACAGAAACCGAAAACATGTCATTTTAATCACGGCACGGGAGGAGAGACACTGGGAAGCAAATTATTCCATTAGCTATTGTCGCGCCGTTGTCTCCGTCGCCGCACTGCGATAAATAAATAAATAACATGAAATAAATAAGACGCCGCGAGGATTGCAGCGAGTTGGGAAATCTTTGTTTTGAAGAACGCCCGCGACACGGAAAGTGTGTTGCGTGGACTCTATTAATTTTAGGATTATTCTAATACATTTTGTTATGAAGTATATAATTATATGTGTGTGTGTGTGTGTGTGTGTGTGTGTGACCAACTCTCCGGAGAAAATACTCAGACATTGTGTGATGACAAATGATCAGCCGATAATGCTCGTCAGGCTGTTTTCCGTTGTGTTGCGGGTTGCCATCTGCGCGCCGACAATTTCATCAGCACACGGCCCTTTGCTTGCGTGTGCGCTTACTGCCAGGTGTGTGCGCACGTGTGTGTGTGTGTAGTGTGTGTGTGTGTGTGTGTGTGTGTGGTGTGTGTGTGTGTGCGTGGGCGCGGGGGCCAAACAGCGCCGCCGGGTTCATGGCTAATATCACCAGCTTGAAAAAATGTTTTTGTTCACAGGCCGCCTGGCAGAAAACGGCGAGTCGTATAAGCACTGTTGTATTTGTCACAAGTAATTAATTCTGCGCCGCCACCGCCGCCGCCGTACTCCTCCACCCGCCTCCCAACTACCCCCCCCCCCCACACCACCACCCCCACCGCCCCCATAAAAAGTGGGGTTGCCAGCGCGGTAGAATGCCACGGGTTCATTAACCTTGCCTGGCCGTGCTTCCAGGGACACTTTACACCACATTGGCTCCTGTAACCACCCTATAGTAGAGAGAGAGAGAGAGAGAGAGAGACACAGAGAGAAAGAGGGGATGGAGGGATGGAGGAGAGAGGTATGAGGGGGAAGAGAGAGAGAGAAGGATCAAGAGGGAGAGGGGGGAGAGAGAGCGAGAGGGGGGAGAGGGAGGGAGATAGATAGGATAGATAGAGAGGGAGGGGGAGAATGGAGAGAGAGAGAGAGGGGGATAGAGGGAGGGAGACAGAGGCGGAGAGGGAGGGAGACACACACAACAGGAGAGAGAGAGAGAGAATAATAAATGCCTTCCCTCCAACCAACGTTGTTTGGTCACCGGCAAAGTGAAGAATGAAGAAACAAAGAACACAGACTATTACTTTGCTTTGCTGAGGACTTTTGTTTCCGGAGGCCCCCCCTATGGGAGTTTAGCGCGAGCTTGTTCTCTCTCTCTCTCTCTCTCTCTCTCTCTCTCTCTCTCTCTCTCTCTCTCTCTCTCTCTGTCCCTCTTACCCGAACAACCTCCTTTCACTCTTACTTATATATTGTTGGTAACAATTGAAGGGCGTCTGTTCTTCATGTGTCTCAGCAGCAGCAGGATATGTTTTGCGTTGCTGTGGCGGGGTTTTGGCGGCGGGATCACTTCCAGCAGCGCTTGGCTGACCTCTGACCGCAGGCCTCATAAGGAGCCCAGACTCACTTGATAAAAAGGAGGAGGCGGCGATGGCGGCGATGGTGGCGGCCATTCTCCGGAAGCAATTTGGTTCCTAGAGAGGAAAACACCCTCCCGCAACACTCTGAGGGCCCTTCGCTTGACGCGACGGATGTGTTGTCCCTCGTACGCTGTCCTCCCCGGACGCCAGACGGGGGCCAAGCAGTCAGGAAGGAAAAAAAAAAAAGAAGTACGTCTGATCTGAGGGATGATCTGAGACTGTTTGTTCCCGCGGAAAAACCAACTGTGTGTGTGTTTGTGTGTGTGTGTTCGATCCTGTGAGAACCGTGACCTTTTGTGAAATGGAAGTTGCTGCGGAGGCACCAGGGGGAAAAAAAATAAATAAATAAAAGCATGCTTTGATTAAAAGTTTGGAAATAAGAATATCAATATTGGAACAAAACAAAAAGACACGGTACAATATTGAACAAGACGTCGCGTTATTCACGCTGACGAGACGCGACGGCCGTCAGCGAGGAACCCCCATCAGCCGGAGCGCATCAAACGGCAGAAATATGTTCTCCTCCGACATAAACGTGTCACATAAAACCAGGATTTATTGATTTTATTTTTTTACAAAGCGCGTCTTTTCTTTTCTTTTGGTTCATATTTTGCCCGCGGCGCTCCACACGTACACGTTTATATCGTCCAAACTGTCTCCGGGATTCGACTTTGGCCGCCGCGGCAACGGGATTCTCTTCCCCCACCCTCGGCGGTTCAGGTTCGACTCGCACAGGTAGCTAGCTAACAGAACGGCACAAATGTGAAATAAATGGAAACGTCTTCTACATCTGGTGTCTTGATTTAATATGTATCTCAGCTATACGCTCGTCAGAGGCATAAATGTTAGACTAGACGGCGCCGCTTTAATGTTTTGCTGATGTTCTGTGCTGTCAAGCAACTTTCCAATCCTCTCACATCCAAGGGGGGCCCCCCCGTCGTCTTTGGCGATATATAAAAAGTACATTTAAAGGAAGTACATTTTAAAGTGAGTCAAATCTATTACTTGCACGAAACTCACACAAATACTGTGATACTTTCGATGCCCATCCCTCTAATTCCAGAATCCTTTATTTGCTGTCTTTTGATGATGAGATTATAACTACTCATTGACCGAGCATGACTTCTGTACAGAGAAAGGTTTGGGATTTCTCTGCACAGACCAAGCAAGGGAGGTTAATCAGTTTCTTATTATATTTTTGTATGACTTTTTTTAGAGAGCAGTTCAACAAGTTCCTGCCCTGTTATTTACCAATTCTGGTTTCACCGTAAGAACGTGCGGAAATCATTTATTAGATTTTTCTTTTTTATTCAGGTTTTTGTTAAGACAACAAGGTCAAAGTTTCCGGTCCGTATATGGAAATCCACGGGCCGCTGGTCTGGATACGCGATCTCCAGACTGCGCACGAGCCAATCAGAATGCAGTCAAAGTAAGTTTTCTGTTTTTATACGGCATTCATTGAATGAAGCAGATGAGAAGTAAGGACACATCTTGCCCTGCAATCAGATGATCACACATGCTGATCCCACGTTACCATGGTAGCATGTGGGTCATTAGCTTGAGGAGCTAATCTACTGTGTCCTGGAGAGTAAACAATGCTAGCTAGCTTTGGGTTGGTTACACCAACAGCTTGTTAAGGGCCTGATACCTGATCCATGATCCACGCCCCACATGGCTGCAGAGGCAAGGTGTGGTACTGCAGCTCGGTCGTATCACGGAAACTCCGCCTCTCATTTGCCTCTGCCCAGGTGTGGCCAATTAAAGGGCCACTTAAGAACTCATGAAGACCAGGATGTAACCCCGGTTTCCGTCTGCTCATTCCAGTCGGTCCACTCCCGCGAGGCCGGGCTCCAGAAAAGGAGGCATTTTCTGTATTTAAAATTAATATTAATATTGAACTGCTCACATCGATGGTGTGTTAGCCAGCCTCTTCTATATATCAAACGGCTGCCAGAGCTTTGACCCGTGACGCTGACCTTTTACAGACGTGTGGCAAGAAGGTAAAACCACTTTAGAAGCGCCGCCCTTCGGCGAGATTTTACCATTTCGGAATTAAAAGACATCTGCGCGTAATGTACACATGTCAGGAATTTGCATCAATTTGTTCGACTAAATTAGGTCCACATGCGTCCGCACGCCAAGAGGCAATTTCTATCGAAATGTTCAACCACACGGGACATTTCGGAGATTTGGCGGTGATTAAATTCAACCGTATGTTTAACCCCTTGTTGTCGTCCTTCGCGCGGGAACACAAGCTGGCCAGGAGAGGGAGTGGTGGAGAAACATCTGTGGGCAGAATGGGTTTGATATTGGTCTCTGGTTCATGCGATGGAGGCGGACGTGTCCAATATCACACGGCCGGCGGAGGCGGCGGGGCATAAACACTTTTTGGTCAGGGCCCAGCGGCCTTTACTGCAGGACGAGAGAGAGAAGTGCATAATGGGGGACATTTGGTTGTGGATTTTGAAACAACGGCTAGCGATGCTCGAACTCCGGATTCTCGGTGAAATGGTTGTTTTTACTTTCCTGTGTTTCTTTCTCCACATCTACTGACCAACAGAACGAACAGGGAGGCAGAATTTAAGGAATTCGGTTTTTTTTGTTGAATGTTTTGGAAGGACTACAAACTGTCACGTGAGTCATTGTCAAATAAAAACTACACTGGAAAAAACGGTTTCCTAGTTTCAGCGGGGAAAGAAAACGACAAAAAAAACCCGCCAATGTTTCCATCGGAACGCTACAGTCCCATTTGAACTATCTATCGCCTATTTAATAGTACTTAGCGGCGGCATGTAGATTTATGGAGGCACAAAAAATAGCCGCGCTGCGCTTACCGTTGTGTTTTTGCGGCGAAAAGTTTGACACGAAAACAAAAACGAGTCCTGAAAACGAGAGACGAGTTTACCGAGACTTCTCAAAGAAAAACCGTGGGGTTGCAGCAGGCCCTGTCAGACGAGGCGCGGCTTTGTGGATAAGGTTGGACACATTACCTTCGCGATCCTTTGGGAAATGCGACTTTCCCAGAGGAACAGTGGGAAGACCGTCTTTGGAACGCCCATGGACGCGGTACACAGCCAAAGCCAGATGTATTACAAAACAGTGGGGCTTTTTTTAACAAGTCACAAGTTTGACATATTTTAAACTAAACTGCGGTTTTTCTGTTTTTTTCTTTTATGGAACGCGTCAAAACTTGTTATGATGATCTTTCTGTGACCTTTTCTTAAATAGTTTGCCTTTAAAGACCGCTGTTTGTAGTGTTGCATGAAAATGTCTAAGAAATTGTATGAATTTAAGTGTGTCGTACCGTCGCAGTCAATCTTTGCTCTCTTAACGGTACGATCGCTCGACACTTTCATCTGTTACTCGGGTTTATTGAACAGGTGTCTCGGATCCATATAACACGGATTATGTTCTCGTGTCTCGGGCCAAGTGTTGTTGTGCTGCTGCTCTGCTGCTGCTGCTGCTGCTGCGTGTTTAACATCTCCCTCGTACACACACACACACACACATCACACATCACACACACACACACACATCACACACACACATACACACATCACACACACACACACACATCACGCTATCAGCAGAATTCTCGTTGAGTCTCCTGCCGGGAGTTTTCTCCGACCCCTGGCCAAAATCGAGGGGTCGATTTTGGCCAAAGGGACTCGGAAGGCGGAGAGAGGATTTTGGGTGAGGAGCCGTCGATGTGAATACCAAGGTCAAGGCATTTTAGAAATGTCTGCCTCTTTCGTTCTTATATATACAGTATATATATACATATATATATATGTATATATACACAAACAGTGCATATTTCACGCTGTTTATTTAAGTTTGCCGCAGGACAGTGTTGTGGCTGTCAAGTAGCGTATTCGACTCCCAACCACCAAGAGGTACCGGGTTCGATCTCTCCGTGCAATCAGCATCCGAGAGCGAGATTTTCCCCCCCGAAGCCCCCGAGCTGCTCCTCCTCCTCCATACCGCGCGTCTTGATTCTGAATTCACTTGCGCAATTCTTTGTGGATACGTTTGTATTAAAGTTTTACATTTCCAAACGGAACATAATGCTTCTGCAAACAATGCACGCAGGAGAGTGTTTCATATTTCATCGGGACCTTCACTGTCTGATCGAATTGTGGTCGTCTTCGTCTTCGTTCTCTCACAGTATGACGGGTCAGGTATGATGAAACATTATTTGAATTGATTTAGTTTCGCGCTAATATAAAATAAGTTAAATAATTAAATTCCCCCCGCCCTACCCCACCCCCCCCCCCCCAGGAGAACACCCATCCAATTATATTTTGCTCGTAAAAAACACCAGTAAACCAGAGAAAACAAATCCGTCTGCTGTACAAACATAATGGGATTGGTGAGAAAAATTTTGTGAAGGTATTTTCTGCCAAAGCCACCTTAAAGTATCCGAACGCAATCTTCGCCGTCGGCCGTTAACTTGGCATATACACACACACACACACACAAACCTCGTCTTGTGGCTAACAACTCCTGTGTGTGTGTGTGTTTGTCTCGGTTGTGTGTGTGTGTGTTGTGTTCTCGGTGTGTGTGTGTGTAGGTGTTTTGGTCTCGGTGTGTGTGCTGGTGGTGCGTGCGAGAGAAGAAGAAATGTGTGTATTCTGCCAAGGTTAAGACCTTCAACCGGATCTCTGATTGGCTCGCGTCACTCCCGTTGCACACCAGTAAGCATGGATTGTGGTTTTTAGAATGGACAATATAAATCCTTCCACTCGACCGCCTATGGCATCTGAAAGAGCGGATTTCTATTCAAAAACCATCTTGGCCCACGAGTACATCAAGTAAAAATACCGCGCACTAGTAACGCACGCTTGCGAGCCACGCTGGCCTCGTCTCGCGTGTTCGTCCGCCCTCCCTCCCTCCCCACCGGTGGTCTACTTTGGCGACGGAGTGCTCGGGAGGGACGCCGCTTCATCCATGTGCTGCCACGTTGTCACGGCGACGCGTATCGCCGTGACAACCGTTTGCTTTACTCCCCGAAAGGACTCGTTTTGTCTTTCTCCGCGAGACGTCTGCCGGGGGAAGGGGGGGCGGCCCAACTAGGACGCTTCTGCCCCCCCCCGGGTGAAGGTCGTCTCTCTGAGATGAACACGGGAGCTGACACCTCAGGGGTGGGGGGGGGGTGTGTGTGTGTGTGTGTGTGTGTGTGTGTGTGTGTGTGTGTGTGTGTGTGTGTGTGTGTGTGTGTGTGTGTGTGTGTGTGTGTGTGTGTGTGTGTGTGTGTGTGTGCGTGTGTGTGTGTGTGTCACACCCCGAATAGCGCTATATCGCTAAAGTTGATTTAAAGACAGAGGCACGGCTGGAAGTCACAGCATGTGCCCAGAGATGCACATTTCCGACCACCACCCCCAACACACACACACCCCCAACACACACACACACACCCCCAACACACACACACACACCGGATCCTTTTAAAGGCTCGTCATAATTCTGTTGGGCATACCCAAGGCTGGTGGGTTTATGGGTCTGGTTAGGCTCCTGGGCCGAGGAGGGTGGGAGTGAGGGAGTGAGTGGGATGGGAGGGATGGGAGAGAGAGAGAGGGGGGGGGGGTGAGAGTTAAATAAATACGTGTTGAGCTTGCGTAGTCTGTGTTTCATTTGCCACTTCGGGGGCCTGATGAATCAATTTTAACTAGTTGTTGATTTAGAAATATATCGTGCAAACGCGCAAAGACCGCTGGGCTGTGTTGCATGCAGAGAGACTCATGCGCATGCAAAACACACACACACACACACACACACACACACACACACACACACGCACACGCACATCCAAAACACCCATGAAGAGAACTTCAAAGGTTTTTCGAAGGCTCTTCTTTAAAAAAAAAAAAAAAACGGAACAAAATAAAAGTGTGACGATGCGGGTGAACAATTGATTTGGCAATTATACTAATTGGCATTAATGCGCGCCCATTTGTGTCTGCGTCGACGGAACGCCGCCCGCAGAACATGGCTCTCCGATTACACCCCGCCCGCCCGCTTTGACAGCCGAGGCCATAAACAGCCACGTGCACCCGGCGTTACTCACCAAATTAAACCACTCATTCACCGTTGACGCTTTTACTGCGCATAAATAACGTGACCGTGGTGTGTGGTGTGTGCGTTGTGGTGTGTGTGTGTGTGTGTGTGGGTGTATGCAAATGTGGAATGCCACAACTCCCCTTTTTGCATTCATCAAATTCACAACATGAGGAGATTTTATTGTATATTCCACGAAGAAAAGAAGAAAGGGGAAGAAAGGGTTTTGCATCGCGTCTGTTTGGCATCCCCACTTGCATCCAGGAAGGGTTTTTTAAATATTTTGACCCGGCTCCCGTTTTTAAAGGCTTCACGGACTCGAGGCCTCACTGATTTATATTTGATATGGTCGAGCGACTGCTAGGCTGACTCCGAGCTTTGACGGAACTTTTTAAGCAAATACTAATAATACAAATGCATGTACAACCCGTAACAACAGCAAATGACGGCAACAATCTTCTCGGATCACTTTGTTTTGTTTTTTTTGGGAGCCACTTTTTCTCTTCCCCCCTCTCTCTATGTACGAACCTTTCAGATATAATTAGATATTGAACCACAGGAATCACATAAAGGAGGCAAAATTAGATTAAAAAAAGAAGAAAAGCGAAGTCCCTCCTAAACTGCTAGATTTGCGATTATGTCCCTGAACAACAAACGACGACTAATGGACTCCCGTCTGTATCTGACTCCATCTTAAATGCATTCTGAAAGTTATGGATTAGCAATAGGAACATTGTGTCAGACTGGAGCCTGCATTGTCTAACTCTCACGAAGTTTCATGAAACTGGTTCAATCATTTAAAATGTTTTATTGAGATATGCCGCGGGTTTGAATTTGCAGAGATTTTGTCCAAATATTGACGGCTGCACTCGATATGCAATATCCGATCCTATCTTGGTCACATTTTGTTTCAAACGTAGTGAAAAATAATTACGTTTTTCTGATGGCAAATGGAGATGGCGGCATCAATAGATTGACGCCAATAGATAGATTGATGAATGTGTGCTCTCCAACCCAGACGCCGCTATTTTCATTCATTCATGATTCTCTTATCGAGTGATAAAAAAAAAAAAAAGGATCACAACACTGGGATTGAAAAGGTTTCACAAGCGACTCTCGGGAATGAGTGTGAGGAGTAGATGCCGGCCCCGGAGGAACATTGTACTGCGCTGAACCTCCGCCGTGAACTGTGTGCTCTGAAAAGCGACCTTGTGGTTCGCCGGCTGGCACCGAGGGGGTCAGGGTCCTCTGGTCTCCGGTTGCCACTGGGAGCGGCTCTCGTGTGAGTATTCTCTGGTGTCGCTTGTCCATTTGAAGTGCCTTCATTCATTGCATTGAACGGCGCTGAACATGAATCTACCATCATACACTCCGAACATTGCATCAAGTATATGAGGGTTGCGCTACGCGTGACACAGGACTACAGGACTTTTAAAATCATCATTTTCAAACCGTCGCAGGCGGGCTCACAAGGATGCGGATGTCCGCCACACATCCATCTGTGGTGCCTTCGTTCTTTCCCGACACGTTAGACACTCGGGTTCTCCCACGTGAGGCGGGAACGTCGAGCGACGAGGTTAACAAGGAGCAGGTAGCCGTAGCCGACGCGCAGATGCTGACTTGTCATTTGGCCGGTTTGGAGAAAACGACTCGTCGCGCCGCTTGCATTACGGGAGCGTACACGGATAAGAACGTTTCAGACGTGTTCGGAAAGATTTGAGTGGTCGCAGACTGGATTGCGAAGGCGGGGATGCAATTATCGAGGCTTTCTCTGACCCTCCTTCTTGTGCGATTTCGCGCTGATCTCTCTGACGTCAAATCTGCAGTGAAATGGGTATTGGTGTGGCGCTGGGGGTCACTGCACTACATCTAAAATACACACGGACTGTATGTGCAATTACAGTTGCATACATGCAACCCCCCCACACACACACACACACACTATTAGCAGATGAAATGTGATGGCTGCATGGAAGAAATGCAGTTCTGTGTTGGTGTGTGTGTGTGTGTCAGAACGGGTATCTGCAGGAACGGGATCCAATTGAATGGGTTTTTTTTTTTCTGCTCCTTCACCCTTCACCGGTTTCGACAATCACTGCAGCTCCAGCCATCGCCGGCCGTGATATATTTAAACAGCTGCTGAAGATTGGCACTTCAAACACGGTGGCCCTGCTACGTATGACGCCGCTGGTTTGACGCAGCTCCAGCCATCGCCGGCCGTGATATATTTAAACAGCTGCTGAAGATTGGCACTTCAAACACGGTGCCCTGCTACGTATGACGCCGCTGGTCAGACAGATGCATGCTGGGACGTGCGTGACATCGACGACCTCGGCGCGGTATACGTGACGCCCGAGCCGAGCCGAAGCGGGTCTCACGGCAAGCGGAGAGAAGCGTCAGGCAAAATCGCTTTCCGGGGTCTCGTCATCGGGAAAGGCGAACGGGCGGGTTTGAGAGGAACGCGAAGGTTTTGAACGGCGTTGGCAAGCGATCGTCAGCGCGAGGCGCGGAACATCGTCGTGGGCGGCGAGAGCACCTTTTAGCGCAAAGAACGGTTTTGGAAAATTTTCCAAACACGTCGGCGGACACTTTGATGTGGAGGGGTGGTTTTATTTTCCCTCGTGAGGCGAGAGATACGAGATAAAAGTTTCGCGTCGGCACAGTTATGCTTTAAGAATGCACCGGTGTCCCTGACTCATTGGCGTCGGAGGTATTTTTTTTCTTTTTTTATTTTGTTCACACTCGTGTTTTTTGGTTGACTTTTGGTCCGCTGTTCAGTTTGAACAAATTCCTCTCGTAGGAGCAACAAAATGTTCTGTGTCTCCAGTTCTGTGCAGCAAATTTCCAACTCGCACTTACACACACACACACACACACACACACACACACACACACACACACACACACACACACACACACACACACACACATGCATGCGCGCACACATGTAAAATAGCAAACCGCTAAAGTCTTTGTTCGTTTTTTTGTTCTTTTCAACTATCTATAATTTACTCAAGTTTGGGTTTTTTCTCACTTTTGACTTTTCCCTCAGTCCATACTTTTTACTCACCGCCTTCATTAAAATTATTGGCAGCGTTTTCAAATGTTTTTGCAAATATAAACCCGAGCGCTTTGGACAGTACAACCAGGGGGGCGGACGATCCCCGTTTTTTAGGTTTCAAACATCAACGTTTTTATGCATCTGCTTCTAATGTCAGCCTCCGCCTGGAATATCAATGTCCAAGTGAACGTATGATTCAAGATTCAAGACGTCAAGAACTTTAATGGTCTCATACACATACAGGATGTGCAGTGAAATTAAAAAGTGGTGACGACCAGCGGAATGTGCAACAGAACAATACAAATAACCAAAGAATCAAATATCCACACTATTTACAGTCTTTACAGCAAAGGGAGCAGGTTTTTTTTGGAATATAACATTTACATTTACACTTTTATCCAAAGCAACTTACGAAGAGTACATTCGTAGGAGACAGCAATATGCCACTGTGGTACATAAAGATAAGAATAGAGCAGGATTCAACCATTCATAACTGCAAGGTTAATAGATAATTGCTAGGTTGCCTGCATAATAGCTGGGATAAGAGCAGACGTGTCGTTCTGAGTGCATTACCAACATCTAAGAACATACAATATGCTAGACAATGCTAAGTACTATTAATAATGCCAAGACGTACGAAACACGCAGGTTCATGTTAGGGTTAGGAGAGGGAAGGCGGGGTTATGTCCAGGTGAACTCTGAACAGGTGGGTCTTGAGTCTCTTGACTCTGCCGTCCTGACGTCAGCCGGGAGCTCACTCCACCACCGCGGAGACAGAACAGAGACTTGGCAGAGCCATGGTTGCCTGTTCTTAGTGAAGGTGATTTCCAGTTTCAGCTTTCAAAGAATGACCTCTGGTAAGGCTGTGTGATTGAACCCAGCCGCGTGCTGGGAAATGTTGTGCTCGGTCGCGTGGAAAACTTTATATCTTGTTATTTGATCACTGTGGTGAAGATCGTCTCGTGTGACTCTGTGTTATTTGAGGCGTCCAGAAGTCCAATCCGCGCATCAAAACACTGCACTCGACGCAGAAAGAGAGACGACCCTTCCGCTCTCAAAAGTGCCGTGGAAATTATCCTTGTTTTTGTTTTTGGAGAGGGAAACTTTTTTAGTTTCGTACTCAATAGGTCAGTCACTTCAACCAGGGTCAGTCACTTCAGACCCGGGGACACTCGAGTAAATAATGTGTCGCGGTACTTCAACCTTTCAACGATTAATTATTATTTCGTTGAGAGGAGATATAAACCCGGGTTTAGTAAAACAGTTTGCATCCGGATTCCTTAATGCTGAATTGGAGGACGAGGGGATCTCGATAATATAAGGAAACTAGGATAAGATAAAGATAAGATGTGCTTTGTTTACTTTGGATGTTTTTGGGGGATATTCTTCCTCTGCCAATTGTCTTATTTCAGTGAAACTCGACAGGGTTCTTTTGTCAGTCTGTGTGGCGGGAATCCAATACTTATTCTGCTTGCGCTGGGTTTTTGGTGTTTGTCTCACTGTTGAGTACTTCTGCACTTAAGTAAAAAATAAATAAATAACGTAAGTAAAAACAGAATCCAAATAAATAAAGTTCCTCCCCTGAAAAAAACGACAAACTGAAACACAACCATAACATAGACTCTTCAGGGTTAGAATTACTGTAGTCAATGGCAAGTGAATAGAGTTTTGCATTCACCCTTTAGCATTTACATTTGAAAGAACTATCGGCTTTTAATAAATGCAGTCGACACAAATCTCATTTAAATATGCAGTATAGCTTCACACTGCCAGTTCTCAGTGCCATTAATACAACTGCTTTACTTGAAATAACAAGTTCAACAAATAAGTTGTTGGTAAATGCAGCAACATATAGCAATACATTTATAGTTTTGGGTACGAGCGTGTTCCTTGAGATAACAAGTATTCTCATTGGATCTGTCGCCGGAACAAAATATTAATACGTGGCTGTGAACCACCATTAGCGTCGGCGCTGCAAACTTTCATCCGGCTCGGTTACACGATGACAACGCTAATGAGATACAAACAAACCCTGGGACGGCATAAAGTGGGCAGCAATGGAGGATATTTGACTAATTACATTTCCTCATGGTGACGTGTGCCCAGAAACCCATTAGCCTCTCGGCGACAAAAGCAACAAAACATTTTTTCTCCCCCGTAACCACGAGAAAGAGCGCGCGGTGTGTGTTGTTGTGTTGTGTTGTGTTGTGTTGTGCGTCGCTGGAACACACCCCGGCTACCTTCAGCCCCATCGCTATGCTGGCAAGCGTGGAATCCGCTAGCGGTGGGTCTCGCTGTGGTGGTCTCGGTGGTGGTTCGTTGTTCGTCGTCGCCGTCCACGGCCAACGGAGCAGTTGCCATGCCCCGCCCCCCCCGCCCCCCTGCAACATGCTACCCACTTGATTAGCTTGTGTGTCCGTTGTGCGTGTGGATTTATATATGTGTGTGTGTGTGTGACCATGCATGTGTGGCACTGTGTGTGTGTGTGTGTGTGGAGAAGGCAAACTCCTGCATGTGTCTTCTGTGCACGCTTGTGTTAATGCAGCGGTTCTTAAAGTGTGGGGAATAGAGACATGACAGGTGAACGGGAGGATATCTTCATTAATGCCTTTTTCTTTACTGACAATAAAGATCATACACTCAAGGCAAAGCAACCACACACAAACAAAGGAGTAATGAATATAAAACATCAGATCCACGGCAGGGGCCTCCTGCAGGATTGTATGTGTTCAATGTACGCACAGTAGTGATGCACGGATATTATATTTGTTTAAAATAAAATAATTATGGGCTTTTGCTCGGATGGCACACAGACCACGGCAGGGAAAAGAAAAGGACTGCAGGCACTAATCAAGAAGGTCGCGACAAATGTGCAATGGACCCACGGTGTCATTCATGGAGAAGCGCGTCAAGGCAGCTCTGCCCCGAACTAAACGAGGTTTTGACAGAGGTCGAGGTCGAGGTCGAGTGTGGTCAATTTCATCAAAACCCGACCCCTGAAAGCGCGACTGTTCTCCGCGCTTTGTGAGGAGATGGGAGCCGATCATTCAGCCGATCATTCAGCTGCGCTCTTTCACAGCCGAAGCGAGGCGGCGTTCCCGAGGCAAAGTGTTGTCGAGTCTTTGAGCTCAGACGGGAGATTCAGATCTTTTTGGAGGAGGAGCGCGCGTGTATGATGAGGCTGCAAGCAAGTTCAAGTGATGAACAATTTCTGATGATCTCAGCGATGTGTTTGGAAAGCTGAATGAATTAAATGTTCGGCTTCGAGGCAGAGACGAGCACCGACCTCACCTGGAAGACAAGATCACCGCATTCACCCGAAAGCTGGAGATACGGGGCGGGCGCCTCGATTCAGGAAATACTGACGTCTTTGGGAATCTGCGTGAAGTTGCCGAAACCAGTGATTCCGGAACCACCACAGTGATCCCATACTAACCAAACACTACCCAAACAGCAGTGGATCCATTCAATGCAGCAGGTTGGTATTTTGTTATTTTATTTTATTGACTGACTATTTATTACTAGGATTATTTATTATATATATATATATATATTTAATATATACATATATATATATATAAATACATTTTAAAGTTG
This sequence comes from Coryphaenoides rupestris, assembly GCA_002895965.2. Taxonomy (NCBI): domain Eukaryota; kingdom Metazoa; phylum Chordata; class Actinopteri; order Gadiformes; family Macrouridae; genus Coryphaenoides; species Coryphaenoides rupestris. Next base: position 39,935 of record PIJE02000919.1, on the reverse strand, counting down.
GCCTAATTCGTTACTATTTTGTTGGGGAGATGGGGGACACGTGGGGCTTGAAAATGTCCCCCCCCTCCAAAGTGGGGAATCACACACACACACACACACACACACACACACACACACACACACACACACACACACACACACACACACACACACACACACACACACACACACACGCTCGCGCGCCTACCCACCTGTCTGTGTCTGTCTGTGTCTGTCTGTCTGTGTGTCTGTGTCTGTCTGTCCGAGTGTTTGTCAGCGAGTTGATAACCACCAACGTTTAATGAAGCCAGCTTCACGTAATCAGACCCTGGGTGTGTTGAACTCGCTTCGGAGTCCACAGCTCCCTTATCGGCCCGGATCCGTTTGTACACAACATTCTCAATTTTAGCTCAGGATTAATGAGACAGTGTGACGGCTAACTATATCAGTAAATATATGTTTCAACGCGGCTTTTTGCGGCCCGTACCGTACATCATGTGCTCGGCCAGACCACGGATGCCCGGGCTGTCAACACTGCACATCCACACACGAGATCAAATGACCACAAAATATGAAGAAAGTGCAGTTTTTCGCTCCTCATGGGTTGAAGGCTCTACTGGCTGTGGTCATCAACAACAACAACAACAACAACAACAACAACAAGTCAACAGTGGCTCTTTAAAACAACCCACTTATTTTCCCTCAACATCTATCTTTTACTCAACTCCGGTTTTCCCTCCCTCCTCTCCCTCGCTCCTTCCCTCCCTCCCTCCTTCCCTCCCTCCCTCTCCCCACTCTCTCTCTACCACTTCCTTCCTTCCTTCCTTCCTCCCTCCCTCCTCCTCCAGAGAAGAAGAAGAAACAACAGCAGCACCTCCAGCTGTGTCCTCTATACTGCGCCGTGTCTCATTTAAAGTTCCCCCCAGCCGACCCGGCCGACCACCGGCCCCCCTGCCTCCCGTGCCGTCTACGTACTCCGGGATGACAGCGCCTAACAAGCCCAGCGCCGGCACCACCGTCCACCAACACACGCACACACACACACACACACACACACACACACACACACACACACACACACACACACACACACACACACACACACACACACACACACACACACACACACGGCACGGGGGGGAGGAGAAGGGAGAAGGTGAGAAGTGGGAGAAGTCTGTACACAGGAGACAAGGTTGACGGGAGAGAGGAAGTGAGAGACGGAGTCGGAGAGAGAGAGAGAGAGATGGAGTTGGGGAGAGAGAGGGAGAGAGAGAGAGGGAGTGAGTGAGGGAGAGATGGAGAGAGAGAAGATAGAGAGAGACAGCGAGGGAGAGAGAGAGTGATACGGAGAAAGGGAGAGATGGAGAGAGAGAACAAGATAGAGAGGACAGCGAGGGAGAGAGAGAGATGCGGAGAAAGGGAGAGAGAGAGAGAGGGAGGGAGGGAGAGAGAAGAGATAGAGAGAGAACAAGATAGAGAGACAGTGAGGGAGAGAGAGAGGGAGATACGGAGAAAGGGAAAGAGAGACAGAAGAGATAGAGAGAGAGAACAAGATAGAGAGAGACAGCGAGAGAGAGAGAGATACGGAGAAAGGGAGAGAGAGAGAGGGAGGGAGGGAGAGAGAGAGGGAGAGATGGAGAGAGAGAACAAGATAGAGAGAGACAGCGAGGGAGAGAGAGAGAGAGAGATACAGAGAAAGGGAGAGAGAGAGAGAGGGAGAGATGGAGAGAGAGAACAAGATAGAGAGAGACAGCGAGGGAGAGAGAGAGAGAGATACGGAGAAAGGGAGAGAGAGAGAGGGAGAGAAAAAGAGAGAGACGGGTGTCTCCGCATTGTGTGACTGTGCTGCCGGAGACGTCCTCTCGTCTGCGGTGTCCCAGGTGCAGCTGGGCTAGTGTGTGTGCGTACGTATGTGTGTGTGTGTGTGTGTGTGCCAATTGCATCTCTCAGCTAAACAAGATGTCACTGTCACCATGTCAGCGTCCTATGGAAGGAGGGAAAGGAGCCCCAGGTGGTGGTGGTGGTGGTGCTGGGCCTGTGGGGACAGACACACTGGGGGGGGGGGGATGGAAGAAGAAGCAAACGAATCGGGACGGGTGTAGTTCTCGGGACCACGAACAAGATGGTCTCAATAAACTACAACCCCCAGAGATCCCACCTGGTAGTAGCGTGCGCCTGTGGTTGGCTTTCAGTCAATGAGCGGTTCCCATCAGGCCAATTGGTCAGCGCATGTTCCCACCCCCCCCCCGCCCCCCCCCCGGGTGGGACACACACCACACCACACACACACACACACACACACACACACACACACACACGATTGCGCGCCCCCTTCCAAATATTGTATCATCTCCTCCGCATTAATTGACAATTTCGGCTCCTTGTCTGTGTGTGATTAAAATCACATGGTGGTTCGCTTCCGGAGCATTTTCATTGCTTAGATTTTATTTCATTATAAAAAAAAACACAAGAACAGGATTACTGTGGCCTTGTTTTTGTGTTTCCCTCCGTGAGAGAGAGAGAGAGAGAGAATTGGTATCATACGGTCGGCGAGAGAGAGATTGTTTTCTTGTAAATAACCTGTGAATTCATTACGACGACACGGTTGTAACGGTGGCTTGTGTCATTAAAAGAGGCCGGGGGTTTTTGTTCCGCGCTCGCTCCCCAAATCCCGCCGATTCTGGATTTGTTTTATCCCGTCAACATTGTCGTTAATTCCATCTTCACGTGACACACCAAGCGTGCACACACACACACCCACACACACACGCACACGCACACGCACACACACAGACTGCACTCCATTCCGCTTGTATTTTCACCGCATACAGAATGGGGGAACGTATTGCTCTATACGCGCGTTGCCGGGTCGACGATGCTAACATGCTAGCCGCCGGGGCGCCCCATGCTAATTAGCCCCATGCTAATGTTCTACACCGTGGGGCTGGCCCCGGGGGGTCATCATGAGCCAGCATCATGGCTCTGGGCCATTAGTGTGGGGGAGAGGGTGGTGGTGATGATGGTGGTGGTGGTGGTGGTGGTGGTGGTGATGGTGGTGGTGGTGATGGTGGTGGTGGTGGTGATGGTGCTGGGGGGGGGGGGGGTAGATCTCCCAGACCCAGTGTATTGTGCACGAGAGCAACAACCTGGCGGATGTAAACAAAATTCCGTCCGCCATGTTCCTTTGGTAAGGTAGCCGCCTCTCAAAGTCATTAAGCACTTTTGTTTATCTAGATAACAGTTAGATCCATGTAATTGCCACATCAACACCGAGTAGCCGAGTAGTTCATGTTTAGAAAAATACTTTTTTTCTTCTTCTATTTTTCGCTTACGCTTTTATTTTGAAGCTCCACTTCAAACGACGGCGAGAGGAAGAGGAAGAGACGAGGTCCAACCGGCGGCAGAGAGGAGCCAGACGACCACAGTCTAACGTTGTTATTGTTGTTGTTTATGTGTGTGTATCTGTGTGTGTATCTGTGTGTGTATCTGTGTGTGTGTGTGTGTGGTGTTTTTGTGTCTAGTGGTCTCCATAATTACCTTCTCCCAGCGCACCTGCGGTATTATTCTTTATCACCGGGCCCTCCGGCAGAAAGCCCTCGGTCCCCTTGTTACCAAATTATATGATCGGCATAAAACTCTACAGTAAACGCACTTGGGCGCGTCACTACCGCCCCTCGTGACCAATTCACGAGTTGATCATCAACGCAGGTGCACACGCGCACACACACGCACACACACACGCACACACACACACGCACGCACGCACGCACACACACACACACGCACACACACACAGGGCTACAACCACCTTTTCAAGCCGCCGCCTTTAAAGTGCTAAAAAGTATAGCGAGACTCGATCCTGCCGTTTGGCATTCGCCCCCTGGTTGATACTGATGATGATGATGATGATGATGATGATGATGATGGCGGTGATGTATTGACGCTAGATTCATTTCAACGCTTAATGTGTTCCATTATCATGGTTCCGAAGCCAGCGTGGGCCTGAGCGCGGGGTGACGCTCGGGCGAAGTTGATGATTAAAATGAACGGGATTTTGTTGGGGGGGGGGTGGGGGCGGAAAATTATATCGGACAATATTTCCTCTTGAAAGGAGTTTAGAGTTTAGGTCAGAGGAGACACATAAGAAGTGAACTTTCCACGACTATAACAGCCAAACTTTCTCCGACTATAATGTTTGCTTTGTTTTATAGAATGACAAATAGTCAAATAGTCAAATAGTCAAATAGTCCACAGTGACAGTATTGTCAAAGTGGGAATCCGATGGTATATTTGTCTACCTTGCCTGACAAACAATGTTGAACAATGAAACAGTGAAAAATGTAATTTGGATATCGCCCAAATCAGTTTGCCTGTATCACGAACTCGAACGATCAGACACACACACACACACACACACACACACACACACACACACACACACAACACACACACACACACACACACACACACTCTATTATAACTAATAAAGACACACATGTGCACACACTTGACACTTGACATACATAATATATGAGCAGGATGGGTGAAATATCGGCCATGGCTCCTATTTGCCATGTGTATGTGTGTTGTATGTGTCTGTGTGTGTGTGTGTGTGTGTGTGTGTGTGTGTGTGTGTGTGTGTGTGTGTGTGTGTGTGTGTGTGTGTGTGTGTGTTCAGAGAAAAAGTGTAATGCACGTTCAGCCAACTCTCTTTCTCTTGTTGCTGTCTCTGTCTCTCTGTCTGTCTCTCTCTGTCTCTCTCTCTCTCTCTCTCTCTCTCTCTCTCTCTCTCTCTCTCTCTCTCTCTCTCTCTCTCTCTCTCTCTCTCTCTCTGTCTCTCTGTCTCTCTCTCTCCCTGGCGGGGCCATCGGCGTGGCTACTGTCACTATGACGGTGCTCCTCTGAGCTCCTTTGTATACTTTATGGTTCCCGGTAAGTGGGGGGGGTGGTTATTGTGTCAGAGGAGCAGGAGCACGTGAGTGGAGGTGGAGGAGGAGGTGTGGAGGAGGTGGAGAGGAGGACGAGGCGGAGGGTGGGGCTGTGGCTAGGTGAGGCTACCTGGGGGAAAGGTAACAGGTAACAGGCAGTAGCAGCAGGTAACAGCGTCCGGAGCTCGCCGGCCGGCAGTCACGTTAAGAGGAGGACTTTCCCAGATGATTCCAGACGTTTTCCGGTGCCCGGAGAAGACAGCGCCCCGTGTGAGGTCACGGTGATCACGGCATCGCTATAGCGACGACGACTAAAAAAAACGACTAAAAGACCCAAGCAGCAAGCCGGCGGGGGAACTCGAAGGTAAGGCCGGCATCGCTGCTCTGCTCGCTCTGCTGCGGGTTCAGACGGGGAACAGGAGAGGACATGTGTTCTAGCGGCCCGGGATCTGAGCTGCGCTGTCTTGTTGTCTTGTTGTCTTGTTGTCTTGTTGTCTTGTTGTTGTTGATGCTGCTTGGCTCTCGCTCTCTCGCTCTCTCTCTCTTTCCTCTGTCTCCATGTGTCTTACTCTCTCTGCTCTCTCTCTCGCTCTCTCTCGTTCCTCTCCTCTGTCTCTATGTATCTCTCTCCGCTCTCTCTCTCCATGTGTCTTACTCTCTCCGCTCTCTCTCTCTGCTTTTGCTCTCTCTCTCTCTCTCTCTCTCTCTCTCTCTCTCTCTCTTGCTCCCTTGCCTCTCGAGGCTACCTGGCTACCCACCTCCCCCCCCCCAACCTCGACCCGGGGCGTTCGGGGCCCAGGTAACGGCATCGCGCTTGTCTCGCTGTCTTGCTGTCTTGCTTTTTTTTGAGGTGGTGTGTTTTGTTTTTCCCTCAATCCTCGATCTTGTTTCCCGTCCTTTCTACCCCAAAAACAGGAGACAAGCACCCCCCCCCCCCCCCCCACACACACACACACACACACACACACTACTACTCCTGAACGACGCTTATCGCCGTGTTTCTCCGTGTTTAACACACCGGGAGCTGCCACCGCCAATGCCGCCTTTTTGGCTTTGGAGAGGCGCGTGCGGCCGATGGGAGATAACGTTGTGTCTTCCGCGGTACAGTGGTGGGAACATGAAAGCCACACGAGTTCATAGACTCGCTCTAAATGTGTGGCCTGTGGGAGTCTCATAAAGGAAAGCCACTTCTTGAATACTACACGGCTTCATTTGCATTTTAGGGCATTTGGTCGACGGTTTGCGTTTTAAGCTCTTATGGAGCTCTTAAGGTCTTATGGAGGGACATATTTTTTAATTCTATATATACTGTATATATTTTTTTGTATACTCATATTTTGTACATTTTTTATACTGCTTTTATATATTTCTCTACTTTTATATATTTCTCACTATATTTCTCATTCCTGCTCGTTTTTTTCCTGTAAATATTGTAAATATTCTGATTCTGATCTGTCCAATTCAAGTATTCTTTTGCACATTCCGCTGAGCATCGCCACTTTTTCATTCCACCGCGTGTCCCGTGTGTGTCTGTGACGAATAAAGCTCTTGAATCTTGAATCCACCTGAAGAAGAAGAGACTCGGTGCGATGCGCACGGTAACCGGTGGTAACCGTCGCGCCGAATCACGACGAATGAACCGAATGAACTCAACCTGCCGCCACACACACTTGCTCTCTGGGGGCTCTCTGGGAGGAATCGAACAGGCGCTGAACTTTGCCCTCTTGGCTCTGAGGTGTGTGTTTGCGTGTGTGTATATATAACCCCATGCTAATCATTTACCGCAGGCCTCTCGTCTAATAGCCTCCAGTCTGCCATTCAGTCACAGCGGCGGCGGCGGCGGCGGCATCGGCGGCGGCACGCTACAGCCGGGTCCCGCGCGGCTTGTTTATCCGTGAACATTTACGACGGCGCGCTTGCACATGAATGACACGCGGTAATGAGTTTTTAAATACCTGCGCTCTCAGACACTAATGCGGTTTTCGGCGTCAATCAGCGGCGAGCCGTGTTTCTTACGCATCGTAATCGTGGGGAATGCTAAATGGTGATTGACGTGGCTTTCCCTTTATGTATTTCATGTGCGTCTTTTTGTTCACGTCGCTGGGCCCGTCTACTGGACGCACGCTATATCAAAAAGCAAGCAACAACAACAACGACGACATTTCAGATTCACTGTTTGCCCGCAAATGTACGTAAGCACCCTGCTCAAGGCCGCCTACAAGGGAGGCTGTGGACTTTTGAGAGAGAGAGAGAGAGAGAGAGAGAGAGAGATTTAGAAAAGCTCTTTATTCGTAATCGATTTCCATATCTGCAATAAGATAAGTTCTGTAAATGTCCCTTTTTCACACTTAAATCGAAACAAAAATGGTCAATTATCATTTATCGTTATACTTAACGGCATAAACGGCTCTATTCTTATTGTTAGGTACTAAAACGATATACTGCTGTCTCCTTCAACAAATGTACTCTTTGTAAGTCGCTTTGGATAAAAGCGTCTGCCAAATGCCCTCAATGTAAATGTAATGTAATGTAATTTATCATTACATGTTGCTGCTATTATTTCCGATTTCCGATTTCTTACTTTTTACTATTTTTTGTGCTATTATAAAAATATTAGAGAGAAAAGAGAGCAGAGAGAGAGAGAGGAGAGAGAGAAGAGGAGACTTATGATGATGACTATGATGCAAATCACCTTCCGCTGCTCTCATAATTGTCACTCACCATCTTACTGTTTGATACACAAAGAACAACTAGAAGGCCTTGAGCCATGCTCTTCCATAACACAAACACACACACACACACACACACACAAACACACACACACTTTCCCTCTTTGCCTTTTTCAATTGCATACACACATACACATGTGCGCTGGCTGTGTGTGTGTGTGTGTGTGTGATGTTTCTCTTCCTTTTTGTTTGTTTGTTTGTTTGTTTGTTCGTCTTTGATCTTCCTGACGCCGCTGGGTGCACCGAGATACCGGCGTTTCGGCTTTTGCGCATCACGCCTCGTTTCGGGAGCGGAGGTCGCGGTGGCGAGCTGCCGGCCCGTTGTCTCCCGTCTCTCCCGTGGCTTTCCTTTATGTATTTCATGTGCGTCTTTTTGTTCACGTCGCTGGGCCCGTATACTGGACGCACGCTATATCAAAAAGCAGCAACAACAACAACGACGACATTTCAGATTCACTGTTTGCCCGCAAATGTACGTAAGCACCCTGCTCAAGGCTGCCTACAAGGGAGGCTGTGGACTTTTGGGGGTCGAACCCAGTACCTTTTGGCTGGCATTCACCTCAACTCTTAACTAGTTGAGTGTGTGTGTGGGTGTCTGTTTGAGGGATTCAGCCATTTATAGATGGCTTAATCCAGGAACCAGGACCAGGAAGTCCATTTTTTCGGCCAATCACAGAACAGGTGTATTTGTTCGTCGCCGGTTTATTGGTTGGCTACGTGCGGCACAACGTGACAGTGAGAAGCGAGAAATGAAAAGAAAAGAAAAAAAGAAAGCATGTTAGATTGAGGGGAGAAGCCGAGGAGCCATTAGGTTCCTCTCAGGGGCGGACGCAGGGCCTGTCGTGCAGCAGATGTGTTAGCGGGGCCCCTAGCAGGGAAGAAAGCCTCTTCGTGTTCAGCATCCCCAAACACCGGGCGGCCCATCTGCACTCTATCGTCCTCGCTCTCTCCCCTTCTCTCTCTCTCTCTCTCTCTCTCTCTCTCTCTCTCTCTCTCTCTCTCTCTGTCTCTCTCTCTCTCTCTCTCTCTCTCTCCTGTGTGGTGTGTGTATGGTGCATGTGTCCCTCTTCTCTTGCTCTCGCTCTGTGTGTGTGTGTGTGTGTGTCCCTCTCTCTCTTGCTCTCGTTCTTTCTGTGTGTCTCTCTCTATTTCTGTCTCTCTGTGTATTTCTCTACCCCCCTCTGTCTCTCTCCCCCCCTCTGTCTCTGTTTGACTGTCTGTCTGTCTGTCTGTGTGAGTGTGTTTGCCTCTCTTTCTCTCTCTCTCTCTCTTGCTCTCGTTCTTTGTGTGAGTGTGTCTCTCTATTTCTGTCTCTCTCTCTCTCTCCTCCTCTCCCCCTCTCTCTCTCTCTGTCTCCCCCCCCCTCTCTCTCTCTCTCTCTCTCTCTGTCTCTCTCTGTCTCTCTCTCTCGCCCTTCTCCTCAGGTCCCTCCATTGGAACTAATGGGACCGTGACGAGGCCGTGGAGGAGGATGAGTAGTTGGGGTCTTTTGAACCGAATCGAAGACGGAGTCTCGGGGATAAAAAAGGAAACTGCTTAAAAAAAACCGCACCAGGCCTGGTAGAACAGAAAGTCGTGAACTGAAACTGTGCTTCTCCTCCAGTGCTGCGGATCGAAGCGAAATGTGCACTTGCGCTCGCCCGCCCACCCACCCTGTGTTTGAGAGAGAGAGAGAGAGAGAGAGAGAGAGATTTAGAAAAGCTCTTTATTCGTAAACGATTTCTATATCTGCAATAAGATAAGTTCTGTAAATGTCCCTTTTTCACACTTAAATCGAAACAAAAATGGTCAATTATCATTTATCGTTATACTTAAACGGCATAAACGGCTCTATTCTTATTGTTAGGTACTAAAACGATATACTGCTGTCTCCTTCAACAAATGTACTCTTTGTAAGTCGCTTTGGATAAAAGCGTCTGCCAAATGCCCTAAATGTAAATGTAATGTAATGTAATGTAATGTAATTTATCATTACATGTTGCTGCTATTATTTCCGATTTCCGATTTTTTACTTTTTACTATTTTTTGTGCTATTATAAAAATATTAGAGAGAGAGAGAGAGAGAGAGAGACTATGATGATGACTGTGATGCAAATCACCTTCCGCTGCTCTCATAATTGTCACTCACCATCTTACTGTTTGATACACAAAGAACAACTAGAAGGCCTTGAGCCATGCTCTTCCATAACACAAACACACACACACACACACACACACACACACACACACACACACAACACACACTTTCCCTCTTTGCCTTTTTCAATTGCATACACACATACACATGTGCGCTGGCTGTGTGTGTGTGTGTGTGTGTATGTGTGTGTGTGTGTGTGTGTTTCTCTTCCTTTTTGTTTGTTTGTTTGTTTGTTTGTTCGTCTTGTCTTCCTGACGCCGTGGGTGCACCGTATCCGTAACGCCAGCGTGCCGCCGCGCTCGGCTTTTGCGCATCACGCCTCGTTTCGGGAGCGGAGGTCGCGGTGGCGAGCTGCCGGCCTGTTGTCTCCCGTCTCGGCTGTTTAAAAGGACTGGGAGCGGGAGAAGGCTCACAAGAGGCCCTGTGCGCTGCTTTGCGAACACTTTAGGTCAACACTTGTTTGCGACCTCGGCCACGTGAGAAGCCACCGTCGACGAACGGCCCCGGCGGTATTGTCCTTGCGTCGGGGGGGGGGGGGGGAAACGCTGACATCGTCGTTTGCTGGTTTTTCATTTTGTGCGGAAAAATAGCGACCGTTTTTTCTTTTAGCGCGGCAAAAGCAAAGCGACGCAAAGAACGGGTAAAGCAAACACTTTTAAGGAAGCCCTACTTTTTTTTTATCGTTTGTGAAATTAATCATTCAATCCCCCCTCGGTTAAACGTACCCGAGATCAAGGCAAAAATATGATGCAAGGTTGTTCACGGTTAAATTAGTTTGATGGTAAGGTAGGTAAATATCACACACACACACACACACACACATGGACCGATGTGAGCGGCATAAGAAGCCAGATCCGGGGTCTGTTTGTCTCTCTGTGTTGTTGTTTGTTGTCAACAATTCACCTCTCCGTAGCCCCCTGTGTTGACTGGATTATTGAATGTCTTCCAGCGATCCGGCACGGCGGATTCTCAACGCTCCCTCCCCATTAGAGACCTTATTTGATCATTAGGAGTCGGGGAGGAGGCACTCATCTCGCCCCCCTGACAGTAAATAAAACAACCATGAAGAAGCCGTAGTGGTAAATAATGTAAACGCACAGGGGGGCAGTGGGGTTGGTTGTGGTGGTGGTGGTGGTGGTGGTGGTGGGGCGGCCGCCTCCTGCACAGGAAGAGGAAATGGAGCAGTAAAATAGGAGCGAGCATTTGTCACAGAGGCCACGGCCGCCTCGGGGCTAATACCTCGGCCATTTTCTTTTTTTCTTCCACCGGCGCGGAGTGCTCGGGCACGCCGGCACGGGTGGCGCTGGCTCGATCTCCGAATCGCCGAAACCGGGGTTCTACCGTGTTAGCTTAACTGCGGGGGAAGATACAATGTCAGGTCATTTTGGGATTCGCGGTCCCGAAGGACGACAAATTTAGCACGTCGTTGGAGGTGAGACAGGGAACATTAGGCCGGGGAACGTTGCGCTGATGAAGGAAAACGCCGCTAATTAAAAACTCATAACACATGAGTAGACTTTGATAAAAAAAAAAAAAGAGACAACAAGGGGGGATGATACACAAGTAACTGTTAGCCACCGGTGTCCGTAATCAAAATTCGGATTTTGATAAAGGTCACGTTTCACGAGTCTGAAATGCCAGGGCCGATCGATCGTGTTTATGAACTGTTCGTGTTTAAGCCCCGTTCGTAATTCATGTTTCACGACGACTGTGTGCCGTTATGGTTCTGTTGACATTCTCTGGAAGCTCGTTCTTTTCTTGTGCTCGCTGTAAAATGAATCGCTTTCCAGTTTATATCGATCTTGTTATTTACGTATATTTATTAGATTTAATAACTCCGTCTCTCTCTCTCTCTCTCTCTCTCTCTCTCTCTCTCTCTATGCCGGATATGTGCATCAGGTAACAAACACCTCAGTTGTATAATCGTCAGATCCATCTCTTGGCGAGCTCCCGGCATCATTGTCACGCCAACACCACCGACATGTAAAGGCTGTGGTGTCCAAACGGCGCAGAGGACAGCTTCTAAACTCTGGCCTTGACTCCGAGCGTGACAAGGGAGGGAGGGGTGGGGGCGGGGGGGGGGGGGGGTGGACACAATGATAATTCATAAAGCGTGCGCTGCACCACCGCCACACCATCCGGCCCCCGTGTGTCGGGGCCCCGCAGAGGTAAAATGATGAGTGGTTCTCTGCCTGGTGGTGGCCCGTCCTGTGATGCATCTCTTCTGTGTGTATTAAAAAAAAAACGAGAGAGAGAGAGTGAAAAAAAAATACCTCTGCTACACTCTTTTATTTTCCCTCCAGGGTTTATTAAGTGGGCTGCCAGTTGCCATAGCAACACACTTGCCGGGGGGGGGGGGTAAGGCGGCGGTGGTGGAGGCGGCGGCGGCGGCGGCAGCGGCGGCGGTGGTGGAATGGCTCTCCTGACACAGTTCACTCTGCTCCTGTGGAAGAACTTCACCCTCCGCAAGAGACAAAAGGTACGCACAACACAACACTTCTTCTGGCAGCTTCCGGTGGGCCGAGGGGTAGAACGAGCAGGAAAGTGTGTCTGTGTGTGTGTGTGTGTGTGTGTGACACGGTCAAGGGCAACTGAGTGACTGACTGACTTACTGGCTGGCTGGCTGGCTGATACGAGGAGGGTAGAGGAGAATAAAAGGTATATATATATATATTACGGGGAGGGGAGGAGAGGGATTTATCAGGAAAATTGGCCCATTTGGGGTTAGCCCTTCCAAGCCTTCCAAGTCCCTCAGCTGCAAGGCGAGGGGGAGCTTAGCCCTAATGGCGGCCAATTGGAAACGTCACCTTTAATTTTTAGGGAGAGTCATCTCCCCCGGGGGGGGTGGCGGGACTCACCGCCTGTTGTGAGGGTCTTCTTTCGCTCATACATACAAAGCTTGGTGTCTCACGGCCAAAATAAAGCAAATGGAGAGAGAGAGAGAGAGAGAAGGCAGGGAAAGTGAAAGCGGTTTATTTGAAGGACAAAATGGTCTTTTTTAGGCCGGGCAGTTTAGCTGCTGTGTATTCTCTGCTTTTGTGCCTCAGAGGTTCAACACACACCCGTTATAGTCTAAACGGCAAGATTTAAAAGCCAAAGCGATCTGAACTACGGCCAGAGACCGACCGCGTTCGGCTCACCTTTGCAACCTCGATCGCGTGAATATTTAGCTCACGGGCGCTGTCTCGCGATGTCATTTTGCGGGCCAGATATTTGTGTTGCTATTTCCCCGAGCGTTTGGCACACCTCTTTGACCCCCCGCTGCCCGCGTCATTACCCTCTCACCCGCACGTCATTACCAACAATCTCCCACGCCTCGCACCACCCTCGCGCGCGGTATAATGGCGGAGAGAAGGATTTGCGACCTCATCGTCGCTCACCTTTTTCCGCCGCCGCGAGGTAAAGTGGCAATCTGTCTTCTTCTCGTGAAACGGCTCGATCCGACGCTCGGTGTATTGTCGCGGTCCGTCCCCCTTTCTTTCTCTTTTTTATTTATTTGTTTCTTATTGTCGTCGCATCTCTATGTACAACCGAGCTTCGTTTCATTGTGTTTGTGAGCCCTCGCCCTCGCGGCAGACAGACAGACATAACATCCGCCCACTCGTACGCAGAAAGACAGAACGACGTTGAATGACAGTGGGTTTGTCAGCCCTCGTCTGAAGCGGAGGATTCAAGGCGAACTCAAAATGGCGAATAACAACCGTCAAACGAGCTTCGGTCAAACTCTTTGTTGGAAAAGTATTCTTGTTTCCGCGTAGTTGTTAGGGTTTTCTTTCAAAAAAAAAAGAAAAAGAAAGCCATTGTATAGTTATCGACGATAGCGTCAACGGTTTGAGGTCTGCAGTTGAGCCCCACCCCAAAAAAGAGAAACCAGTGGGATAGTTTAAGGACAAACATGGCTTCCGCGCAAAACTGTGGAGGTTAATGACCAATTATACGCCATATACGAATGCCTCAGCAAGCACTTTTTTAAGGTTTAATAACAGGCATGAAATTTTTACTGGTTTATGGTCCAGTATTTCACATAATTTCACAGGGAGGGACCGGAGTATCTCGTGGCAAAGAGACACTGGTGTCCAACGACGAGTGACTAAGAAACCACACAACCGAGAACCTTTGTTTTGTTTTTTCTTTCTCTCTCTCTCTCTCTCTCTCTCTCTCTCTCTCTCTTTTCTCTGACACGCGGGGTGCTGGAGACCAAATTGAGAAGATATACAGTATTTGAACCATTTTTTTAAATATAATAATTGCCCTTTTTGGTAAACTCAATCCATTGCGGACTTCTATCTTGCACATCCACACTCCGACGTCCAACGGAGATGAATGAAATGCAAAATACGCCGAGCGGGGAAACAAAATAAGAATGCTAAAATGATATATTAGCATGCTACTCCATGCTAATTGGACAAAAGCAGGACCGCGGGGCTCCAGCCAGGAGCTACACGACCCCCAGTGGGTTTGAGCCTCCTCTTCTGAGTGGGTGGTGTCATGATTATATGAGCTCCCTCTATGATCAGACACCGGGTCAACCGGAAGGTGGTGGTGGTCGTGGTCGGGGGTGGTGGTGGGTCTTGGTGTGGTGGTGGTGGAGGGGTGCGTCGGTGGTTGATGTGGTGGTGGTCGTGGTGTGGGTGATGGTGGTGGGGTGGTGGGGTGGTGGTCCGGGTGGTGGTGGAGGTGGGCTCGTGTGGGGTGGTGGTGGTGGTGGTGGTTGGAGGTGAGGTGGTGGGCGTGGTGGTGAGGTGGAGGTGGTGGTGGTGATGGCGGTGAATGGTGGTGTGTTGGTGGTGGTGGGTGGTGGCGGTGAGGACACACATCTCATCTCAGTCGAGCGAGAGGCGAGTGTGGGAATGTCGAGGAGCTGAGTAAAAGCCTAGACGGGGTGGGGGTGGGAGGGTGGGTGTGGGGAGGTGGATGTGGAGTGCGTGGTGAAGTCGAGAGGCGAATGCGTGGCACCGTCTTCATGCAGCAAGCGTGCACTCGCGTGTTCCCGCGCCCCGGCTTTTCTATGCCGGTCCGTTCACTTTTATTTATTTAGTTATTTATTTATTTATCTATCGGACATGTTAAATTTCACGCCGAGGCACACATGAGCACAGCCACCCACATGCATGAGAACACACACGCACACACGCATAGCTACACACACACACACGCACCTACACATACCTACACACAAACCACACACACATAGCTACACACACACACACGCATACACAACAATACCACCACACACACACACGCATACATACCTACCACACACACACACCTATACATACCTACACACACACATAGACTCCAAGACACAGACACACACATACACACACACACACAAACACCTACACACACACACACCTACACACACACACACACCTCCACACACATACAGTCAAAGTCAAAGTGTTTTATTGTCACATTTACATCATAACACAGGGTCAAGAGAATATAATATATTCTCTTCTCTTGTAATATACATATATACACACACACACATGAACAAATATATATACTGTATATTGAGAATGGCACAATATACATAATAAAGATAACACAATATACATAACAAGATAAAAAACGCAATATACTGTACATAATAAAGATATAAAAAAAAAAACAGCAATCCTCCCTCTAACATGTGATTGTAATGAATGACTGACAGTGTTAAGTGACTGAACGTGACTGTCAACACAACATCAAAATGAAACTCCAGCTCTCCCTGCTGTCTGCTGCTTCCTGGGGGCTGTAGGTGCGCCTGTTGGTCGAGATCATCTGGCCTCTGTTCCTCTTCATCATCCTGGTCGGCGTGCGCTCATCCAATAAGCCCTTGTATAAAGGCCAATGTAAGTACGGGCAACGGTTAACAGTCAAAGTGTTCAAAGTCAGAGTGTTTTGTTTGTCACACGTCCATCATAACCAGTGTTGTGCTAGTTACTGAAAAATAGTAACTAGTTACCATTACTTCATTAAAAAAGTAACTCAGTTACTTTACTTTAAACAACAAAAACAACAACATTATTTCAATTGCTCCATTAATGCCCTTACAGCCTTCATTTCAGTACCGTTACTGCATTGGAGAATAATAAAATCTGTTGACGTTCTTTTCTTTGTGCTCGACAAAAGAGAAATAGTGAGAAAATCTCCATGTGAAAAAACTCGACTTAGTGGGCGCCGCCATGACAGTCTAGACTAGAGTAAACACAGACACGCCCACAACGTGTCTCCACATGATGTGACACAGGAGTCAGGACTGCACTGCAGCTCGCTACCAATCTACATACAAATAACGCAGTAACAAACCATTTAGTAACGGTAATTGAGTTACTGAATTTAAAAGTAATGCGTTAGAGTACTAGTTACTGCCAAAAGTAATGGCGTTACTGTAACAACACTGATCATAACACAGCAGGGCCATTCTGAACAGTGAAACTCTCGTGACATGGCAGGCGACAGGACGCAAAACAAGTAGGCAAAAAAGATCAAATAGAAAGGGAGAGTAATGTATATTTATATATATATATATGCATTGGAAATATATACATATATTAGGGCTGTCAAACGATTACAATTATTAATCGCGATTAATCGCATGATTTTGTGTAGTTAATCTCGATTAATCCCAAGTTTTTTATTGGCTCAAACTTGAATGATTTTTCCAAGTGAAAAGCAGTGTATTGTGTTGTAGCCACTGCCAGGGCAATAACATTTTCATATTCTTATCTAGTTAATTCTGGGGGTGCTCCGAATTAACGGATCCCCCCCCCCATCAGAACCGTGAATTAACACACCCCCTCCCCCCATCAGAACCGCGAATTAACACACCCCCTCCCCCCATCAGAACCGCGAATTAACGGACCCCCCCCCAGAGACGCTGACTCGGAGCCGTCGCGCGCCTCACGGTAGCGTCATTGCGCATCCTTGGCGCATCTGTGATGTCCACCAATGTCCTAAACAACAACACGTCCTTGCTTGAAGTACTTCGGTGATAAACGAATCAAAAGTCAAACTACGTAATTGCGTTAATGGCGTCAAAAAAATTAACCGCGTTAACCGTTAACTTTGACAGTCCTAATATATATATATATACACACATATACATGATTAGCCATTACAAGCCGGTTCAAAATTGTCATCACAAGTGGGTGAGTCCACCCAGGTGCACAGATGCGTGCTGACAGATGCACGCTGGATCACTTTACCAGTTGGTGCAGTCCACTGGGACGGCTGTTAGACCGATCTAGTCATCATACATACATAAAGGTGGACACTCCCACTTGTGATGTCACTATGTCACACGATGGCAACTTGCAATGGCTGTTCGCATTCACACCCGGCGGCGTAATAGGGCCCCTTTAAGAATGTGCGGTGACTGCTAGCATAGCGCTGAGGCCAATGTGAAGTCAGATGATGATGATGATGATGATGATGATGATGATGACGAGGATGGCCCTGTCCTCTCAGGTCATTACCCCAACAAGCCCATGCCCTCGGCAGGGCTGCTGCCATGGCTTCAAGGCATCATATGCAACCTGGACAACCCCTGCCTCAGCTACCCGACGCCCGGGGAGACCCCAGGCCAAGTCAACAACTTCAACAACTCTGTGTAAGTTGTGCTCCACAGGAACTTATCTCGCGGAATCCAGAGGAATGGACAGTCTTGTACTTGTAGACTTGTAGACAGGAAAGTGTGTGTACTAGTACAGGTTGTTCTGGCTGGATTCTTGTATAAATCGTGCCTGGGAGAAAGTCACTTCATTGTTTTCACAATGAAGTCAGCAAAGTATTTTCCGAACAAAATGGCGACATCATCAACAAGTAAAATAATGGCTGATATCTAACGGTGTGTGCTTTGAGGAGTGGGCTCTATGAGTTGATTATCTTCCATTTGCTTTATTGATTATTGATCCCACGTTATGCTCTTGGGTCCCTTTTTTTAATCCCAGGGTTTCGGGTTTTCTCATCGAGTTCCAGAACCTGCTGGTCAAGGGCTCGTTTTTCAGCAACATGGAGATGCTGGCGGACGACCTGGACCAATGGAACACAGCGGTATGTCCTACAAAAAAAATAATAATAATAAATAAATAAATAAATAAATATATATGCAGATCCTTTTACACACACACACACACAAAAACAAACATGAATAATATTATTGTGATTTAGTTGATTATTTTTCTGACAATTCTCTGGAGTGCGGTGAGTGGAAATTAGCAAATAGCTGAAATGCAAATTTTGCAGTTGAATCATTCATTCTACCGGGAGGGGGGGGGGGGGGGTTGAGAAAAGAAAAAGTAAAGACTAAAGTTTGCACAGCCAGCCGCGACCGCGACTCTCAGACAATCACTCTCTCTCTCCGGCGCGGTGTGTGTGTGTGTCCGTGTGTCCGTGTGTGTGTGTGTGTGTGTGCGTCTTTGTCGAGAGTACACTTCATCAACAGAAGTAGCCCCCTCATAGCACTGATGACAAGGTGGAGAGAGAGAGAGAGAGAGAGAGAGAGAGAGAGAGAGAGAGAGTTTGCTATTCCTCCCCCTTATCCCCTTCCGCGACGGGAGGAAAAAAAACACACAAAAAAACAACCCCCACTGAAAAATAACAATGGCCTCCGTGATTATTTACGAGGACGTTTCGCCGCGCCGCCGACTGACGGATGGTTTTGTCCTGATGAAGTTGCTACTTTGCATTAGCCTCGTTTAGCCTGATGATATTCAAATTTCAGCCCTGCACCTAATTTGCAAATAGGCTCCGGGGCGCCACAAACAAGCATGCTGTATATTGCATTGAGGTGGGTGGAGGGGGTGGAGGTGTTTCGGCGGGAGGGGGTGTCGGGGTGGATTGTCGGCCGTTTGTAATATACTAGATTAAACCCTTCAAGGATCTGCATCTGCGCAGAATTAATGTGAGACGGCGTCTGCTGCACACGCGTCATGGGAGTCCATAAAAATAATAAATATACGGACTCGCCAAAGTGAGGGGCGGGCGGGCTGCATCCACCACCGGCGTGACTGGAGGTGGCCGTGTTGTCCTTAGGTTCTGTCTCCTCTCTGATGGGTGACGGGAGAGGGGGAGAATGTGTGTGTGCGTGCGTGTGTGTGTGTGTGTGTGTGTGTGTGTGTGTGTGTGTGTGTGTGTGTGTGTGTGTGTGTGTGTGTGTGTGTGTGTGGGGGGGGGGGGTCCTGCAGATGATGTCCAGGGTTAAGAAGGTCGACCGTAGCCTTCCTTCTTGCTCCTCAGTGACTCCTCCTCCTCCTCCTCCTCCTCCGAAGAATTAGAAGAAAAAGATGAAGAAGCATCACCATCACCACCATCATGGCCGCTTAGCAGGATGTGTGACCGCCATCACACACGCTACGCCCCGTATCTTGCTAGCGTCGTTCATTCGTCTCCGTCGGCGCGGCAACAACAAGAGATGCCGCTTAGATTCGCCGCCGTTTGTCTCCATTGAACCCGGGGTGACCGAGGGCCACTGTCTCCCTCCCAACTCCCTCTCTCCCTCCCTCCCTCCCCAGCCCAGCCACCCCCCCTACTCACACCCATAATTGCCTGTGTGTGTGTCGGTGTGTCGGTGTGTGTGTGTGTGGCGACACTAATTTAATTACACAAGCCCTTCATCATCTTAACTATGGATGTTGCGGTCTGAGCAAGAGTGCAACCCAAGTCGCGCACATGTGCGTGTGTGTGCTGTGTGCCGTTGTGTGTGTGTGTGTGTGTGTGTGTGTGCGAAGAGACGTCCTCTACACAGGCGCCCCACGCACCCCTTGAGTAGAACGTGTCTGCCACCCATTCCTTCTCAAAACATTAAATATATGATTGGTTTTGATGCGCTCTTCCTCTCTCTTCTCTCTCTCTCTCTCTCTCTCTCTCTGTCTCCTCTCTCTGTATGAAATTGTGGTGAACCGTGGGCAGATAATTAGAAGGAAAATGGCCGCTTAACAGTGTGATGCATGTTAGCGCATTTCCATTCACATGCTTCGCCACAGGCATGCATTTCCATTACCCATTCATCCGCAGAGTGTGATTCCAGTGCTCCCAATACAAGGATACTTATGTGTGTGTGTGTGTGTGGTGTGTGCATTCTGTTCCCCTTTTTAAAAGATAAATGACAGAATTCTGTGCGACAAAAGCACAAAAGTTTTCGTGCTGACATTCTTTGTTCATGTGAACTTGCCGCCCCACGATGTATGGGGTGGCAGTAACTAAGAGCGGTTTGTCTGGCAACAGGAATGGTTGCTGGTCGATTCCCCGGGCCTCCGCCTCCTAGCTAAGTGTGGAGGTGTCCCTGAGCAAGACACCACCTAACCCTAACTGCTCCTGACGTGTTGGTTGTTACCTTGCATGGTTGGCACCGCTGTCGGTGTATGAATGGGTGAATGTGAGGCAATACTGTAAAGCACTTTGGATTATTGCTATATAAATGCAATCCATTTACCATTGATGATGAATGCGAGGCACTTTATTGCCATGGTCACAAAACGTCAGTTCAAGAAAGGCAATACATTTCTCTTTAAGATTCACTCAAGAAAAGTATGAAATATCGAATGGCAGTTAGAATAGGACAGAACAGAGATCATCATCTGTGTCAGCTACCGCATCTCTTCTGCTTATCTACACGCCTTAAGTTATCACCAACTACCTCCCCGAGTGCTTTTTCTCCAGTTTGCCCCTGCGTCCCTGAGCTGCCGACTCTTGCTAATAAACTTCCTTGGCACAGTTTTCACGAGTGTCTACAGAGAGGACTCTGCACTTTGTGGCAGAAGTTATCTTGGGTTACTGCACACTGGCGGAAGAGATACAAGCTCGGCATTGCAGAAAGGCATATAGCTGGGGGGAATGACACTGTAGACGAGAGATCAGGTGCACATCAAGTTTTTTTAAGCACACTACCATGCACTTCACTAGGTCCGAAAGACAAAATATGTTGAGCAAAAAGAGTGAGAGGCAGACACTCTCTACTATACTTATTCGGTTCCCTACCTACCCTCTCCATACGGGTCGAAACGCCAGTCTTTGGGTGATGTCGAAAAGGTCTCGGAGGATTGAAAAAAGGGCTTGTACCAGGAGGGCACTACTAGTAAAAACGAACATCACGACAAACGGAGTGCATGATCAGCAGCGTCATCTGAATTGACACAGGATGCCTCGTAGATGTGACTCGTCTGTGGACTTGTAGTTTATATTGTTGAATATGGTGTGAGAGGCCAATGAGTAAATAAAGGGCGTTTTAATTGATGATGGTTGAAGCGCACGTGACAGTCCAGAGTGCTACGCGAAACAAAGGATAGATTCACATGTGCTGCATAACCCTCGCAAAAAAGAAAATATGAGTCAAAGAAAGACCTTTTAATGTATGTGTGACGGTTACAGTGGCTGTGACAGAAATGATGATCATCATGATCATCATGATCATCACATCTAAATGATGCATGGGTCATTTAAATGACCCATGCATCATTTAGATGTGATGAGAGCACAGCCCTAGCCCGCTATGAGGTCACGAGGTCTGGACCTTGGCAATTATGTCCTACAAAATAAAAATAGGCCTTTATATTGTGACACACTCAGTGGGGGTAAGAGTGTTGACGGGACTGA